>JAODVP010064707.1:1776-14251 GCA_025400035.1 Tetradonia laticeps
TCTCCACATCTCCACATCTCCACATCTCCACATCTCCACATCTCCACATCTCCACATTTCCACATTTCCACATCTCCATATCTCAATATCTCAATATCTCAGTATCTCAATACCTCAATATCTCAATTTACAAATTTTATATCTTCTATGTTCTGGATATATTCAAGTATTTGTAAATATATAGTTATTTATTGTTATCAGTTTTTGGGGGGTTAACTTGTGTTAGAAATTCCTTTTTCTGCCGGACCAGTGTCCGAAAAGAAGATGACCCTTTCTTTGAAGAAGACTCGTGCAATATTAGATTTAATTACTGGAAAACCTAAAGTTAAACCCGAAGCTAAAGTTTTTAACATGCGTCTTTCAACGAAAGACTCATAAGTCATCCCGGGATAACGGGGGGTAAGTCATAACGGGATCTTAACTCATGCGTCCCCTCTTCGGTAATAATCTGCTCCTTGATCGTTCTAAGGAGAAGTACCTCAATGCAGTTCTAAAGTGTGGAATGCCCAACAGCAGAACCAATTTCGGCTGCATCCCGCCACTCAACTCAGTTAATGCCATTAACCCAGGCGGCAGCGATGCAGCAATTCGGTGCTGTAATTAAAAGTTTATGCATAGTTATAACAAAACCCCACACAAGCCCTGCTTCCTTTGAGAGTGGTAATGATTTCTGGCTACGATCATCCCGGAATCAATCGATGGGGACAGACACTAGCTATATGCGTGTGTATTTAAGTGTAACTACCCTTGTGAGGAAGAACGTGACGAGTGGCGCTTGTGGTCTCCGCATCTCCAGCGCTCGCAGGTTGTGAATTGTGGACGGCGGCGGCAGAGGAAGCAAGGGAGAGGGAGCATGTGGACGTGCCGCAGTCGGGAGCAAAGGCACGGCACAGGCATTCATCACTGACCACTTACTGCGGCCGTCCTTATTTCAACAATAATACACACCCTTTGGCTGTAGGTGGTCGTCGAAGCGTTCGCTGCAGCCGTGGAAACCCAGCCCATGCTAGGTCTTATTGCTCCGCAGCCCAACTTGGAAGACAATGACTGCGGTTTTGCGGCCGCATTAGACGTTTTTACGTCTGTGTACCAAAACCATTCGAGTCCGCACAGCGGCATAACATGAGGATCAGAAATGCAGCGGTGTCCCGAAAATCCGGGGTCCATTTGATGAACATTAAAGTTTTGCAGACTACTACATCACTGCCGAGGCGACGCTTTGAAATATGCGCAAATATGTTTTACGCCTGACGAATGGTCAGAGGTTAACGCCAGATTTAACCCTTGTATTAGATTATCCCAAGTTGTCGCTCCGTCCTGTGCAAATCAGATTTTTCATCAAACTTTTCATGCCGCGCACGTATCACTCATATGTTTCACGGGCAACTACGTGTTAAACAAAAGTTTCTGCTACGCACGACTAACCCACAAAGGGCAAAAGAAGTCACATTGTGGTAATTCTTACTCTACCATTAATAAATGAAGTTTGGGCCTTGTATTTTGAAAGTTTGGGTGATTTTCGTGCGTATATTGAACTATATCATCATTCAGGCTTTGGTTGACGACGGACACTAAATGCAAAATCAATTTGGCGAATACATCAATCATTTATGCCCGTCAGGCAGGCGACCGCAGCATGGCGGAGACTTTCGGAAAGTTCTTGAGTCCTCAGCGTAAAAAACAGCTCGGAAAATGGCTCTCAAAAGCAGCGTTAAAAAACTCGCCGAACACACATTTCGGAGAGGTCCCAGTACGATTGTGTGTCAGCGGATAAGTTTCCTCGGTCTGGAGCAACATGCATTTGAGCTGCAATTAATTTTTTGCTTCTTTTCAATTTGCCGCGCGGGCTTTTAAAAGCTCGCGCATTTTTTGCAAACGCGTTATTAATCCACAAATGAAATGCAAATCGTATTTCGACATCACCTTCAGCTGCATTACGTTTCAGGTTCAACGTTCGCTAGTCAAAGTACGGGTATTGTGGCGTACACAAGACGGTGAGTGCATTTTATTCATTTCATTCATACCCAGCCGCCGAAAGACGTCGTCGTGGTTGTGGGATGATACGTTTCTTCGCGCTTGTCCCCCGTGGGCGGCAGCCGCACGGTTTTAATCGCGAGTCGTAATCGCGAAAATGGGGTGAAGCGAGACTGCTGTTGCATCGCGGTTTGCAAATGCATAGGGTGCATCGGAATGAGCGAGGAACTCGAATCTCGCGAGAAGATGCTCCTTGGAGGCGAGCTGAAATCTTACAGACCGTTAGCCCGCAAATCCTAACGATGCGATTTGCATTCTTGTCCCTGCACAACTCGCAGCAACAGATACACAGGCGGAGCTCCCAGCAGAACTATAAGTGCAATATTTCATCATATCGGATAAAAAACTTGGAACTTGCAACCATTAAGACTGAATATATCCATTAATTGTTGAGTGTGACATGGGGATCACTGTGCAAAAACCATTCACCCTCCATTTATCCTTTAGTCCTTTAGGGTTGCAAATATTAATACTCCTATTTCATATATTTATTGCTTACCCTTTTCTTGGATGTTTACTCGAATTAATTCCACGGAAAAACAGGTCTACTGATATAAACTCTAGAGTAAAGTGAGGGATCATGGGATGTTTTTGAAAAATATTTATCCCTGCTTTGTTTTATGTTTAAAATTTTTTTTAAACTATAACTTCAAGGATAGGGTCATTCCACGTCAACCCGACACACCTACTTTACCAACCCCTTCCGATTTTAATCAAATTTGGCACACTTATTCTTGTTTCCGTGATCCTCCCACATTCATATTTGGGATGAAGATTTGTACAGCTGTAAAGTAATTAATGTATTTTTTTTAATTGCAAATTTTGTACTTTTTCTAAAAATCCTATATAAAACTCGGACTTTAATTTTGAGGTTATAATTATTACTAAAACTTGACATTTTTCATACCACTTTAAAGAGCTACAAAATGTCCCCATTTCCAGATCTGTAGAGAAAATAGGTTAGGTACTTAACTATATTTTCAAAACTATTGTAGATAAAAATTTGTAACTTTGCATTTTTGTCTCGACACAAACAATAATTGTGCTAAATTTTATTCAGATCGAAAGGGGTGGGGGTAAAATTTTAATTCAAAGTGTGTGGAGTTGACGTTGAATGGCCCGATATTAATTAAAAATAAATATTAAATAATAAAAACCGTAATACTGATATTTTTACTATAAGATAGTATTTAAAAAAATCGAAAGCTCAACGAGTCGAGAACTCAGCACACCCGTCAGACAACCTTGACGTACAGTTACAGTCCACTCTCCCCAATTCCAAATTATAGATGATACATGCTCATATCTCATGAAGGAAACTGATAATATGATTGAATTCTCTTGACACAACATTAGGAGACCTTAAACTACATGGGACATTCAAGATCCACTGTAATAAGTGCGTTATTATTGCTGTAGTTCCTGACGAAAATCGAAACTAAAGAAAAATAAATTGGATTAGATATCCACTATATAATAAATAAAAAAAGGACTCGTTTTAATATTGAGGTAGCTAATTTGGAAGCTAAATTCCCCCGAATGCACATTAAAGAGTTGAAATTATTACCAGCAAGTTGCGTGTCACGCGATGAAGACACGAAGATGTGAAACGTAGAGGTAGATATTCAAGCCTGCTGTTTTATTAAAAATTTTATGCTTTCCACCAGCACACACTAGTGGATTTATTATCGAAATCTCAGGGAATTTTTATTAAAACGCGACCGGATACGCGGACGTTTTTCCTTTCAACCCATCACTAAGGAAAGGCAGCGGTGTGGTGAAGCTGAAATTCTGAGACGATAGGAATCGAGCAATAAATAACAATTTTCTAGTTTTTTGCGCGCTGGCGTGTCCGCAAGAAGCATGGCTGATGCCAAATGAACCGGAAGGCACGGGGAAAAACGGGCGTGGGACATGCAAACATTGCGATGATTTCATCCGCTTGATTGGAGAAGAAAGCGACACGAGCCGGGGAAGTAAATCCAGAAAGGATTGATGCAGTCGCGCACATTAACGGAACAGAAGTTTGAGTTTCTTGGCGGCGCCAGGGAATATTTGAGCAGGCGTGGTTTTAATTTAGCCATACCAGGCCGAAAGGGGATCGTTTTCGTTAATTTGGTGCGTGCCAATCCCGGCTTGATTGATAGCGAGGGGCCTATTGATTGTCTATTGTAAGGGTCTAATAGTCGTAAGGGGCTGTGGAAGGAATCTTCCTTCCTTACTTCCATGCTTCCGCACTTTCTTGCTTTTGGAAGCGAAGAAGACAAGTATGAGGCTTGTATAGGCTTGCAGCGGTAAGTAGAGCTCTATACAGGGTGTTTCAAATAATACAATTCCCATCTTAGTCTGTTTTCTACCACTTAATGGCCTTGTATGACACCTGAAAGCTCTCATTTACAAATAATGAATGTCGGATGTGAAAGCGCCGCAAAAAGTCTCGAAGATAATAAATGAACTCATAGATAAATGCAAGTGCATTTGTGACGTATGGAGCAGTGCTCAACAACAACAACAAGTAATATTTCCACCAGTAAAAATACATTAACAGCGCGTGCTCCCTTTTCGCAGTCTCAACCCTCTTCACTTCCCTAGTTTTTCTTCATGTAATACTCATTTTTTAGCAGTGCTTTACTGGTGATGGACGTAGAATCCTACTCATATACACGAGGCCCTCCACGGATGGATGTTGATGGAAGTGCGCCCCTGGCCCGTCACTCCAATAACAATAACAATTGTTCTCGTTCTTTTTTCCAGCGAAGTTAATGTCGATGATGGTGCCGCGCTCGGCCTGTTCGTTCGATGTGCAGGGAACAATACGGTGCAATCAAGCCATTATTACGCGACGCTTTTAATAAGTAAGGATTTTCCAGCAGCGACGGAATTTTCCAAAACTCCATGTTAATGCTCAGCAATAGAAAAAAATGCCGATTCGTGCACTTTCTGCCCCACGACGACTTAATCCTTTTGTTTTTTCTCTTCTTCTGCCTTCTCTTACCATTCTATCATCCCAAATTCGATTCCTACATCCCCATGTCTAATGCGAAATGCATCCGTTTTACGATTATTGCACGCGATTAGGAAATCGCTTTCAGGATGAGAGACGCGGATCCTACAGTGAAACTTATGCGATATGGCCATTTATATTTTCTTCGATGGAGCGACCCTTGTTTTAAATACTCAATCGAGGGAAAAGTTTTTGAACGAAAAGCTTCGCTGTGTGGGAGCTCAAATGGGCAAAAAATTGGTGAACAGATTAAAAGTTTGCCAATGGATTTCATTTCCTGCGATGCGTAAAGCGTGAAAGTAAAGCCTAAAAGCGTAATTGTCCAACGAATAAGTTGGTAAAACATACAAATACCTAGGCATATGTGTGCTTTTGAAGGAAAATGTCTGATAATGACTTTTGTAAATACTAAGTACTTACAAATTCTTTACAAATATGTCTTGAAAAATTAGTGGTTAAATTACTACAGACTTTGAATTTTCTTTTTTTTTCTTTAATGTATAATATGAAGATTGTAAAACAAAAAGTAAAAGCATTTTCTTTTCGTGGAATATCATACAACCAGCAGCATCTACCGACGAACTGGCAAAGTTCATAAAAGCTCTGGGTTGGCGTGTTGCCAGCATAAGTATATTGAAGAATGAATTCCTGTAATTTATCGAGTTTTTGCTTTCTTCTATTTATTAGTTATTTTAGATATGTATGTACTTTTAAGCTTTCATTTTTTTATTATTTTTAAAAACTACTTATCCATTATGAAGATATTTTTTGCAAAAATGTATAAACCTCAAAATCCATCGGCCATTTAATACAAACAATTATTTTATATGATTTGATATGTTAAATTTAGGACTGCACTCAGAGTTTTTCTATTATAAAACTGTTTTTTAAGGTCAAGCTTTGCTAGGATAATTAACTAGCAATTGATCGACTTCGAATTCGAGTCCCGATTACTCCGATCTTTTCCTTAGAATTATTTCCTTAGAATTTGAATTCTTGTTATTAGAACTAGAACAATTCTAAATTTCTTAAACTAAAGTTGCTTTGAAACCTTCTACTTATTAATAAATATAAGAGGGCGAAATTGTAATTATTATTTCGTATGAAACATAACTTATAGGCGGATCCCAGTTCGAATCTCGATCACTTTTCTTTAAAATTTGAATTCTTATTCTTGGAACAAGAACAATTCTTCATTCTTGAAACCGAAAAAGAATTTCTACTTTTCTGGCCAGTGTAATAGTAGTAACAAAATCCCAGAATTTGTGTATTCCTACCTAAAGGACCGTACTTTGTGTTTGGGAGGACGGTAATCTTACAGGAACCAAAGGAAGAAATAGGAGAAAGGTGTGGTTCAAAATTAGAAGATATTGGTACGATTGGTATGATAGGAAGGTACGGTAAAAGTAAGGATACGGTTCTGGAGATTGCGTTGGATCTACGTGTTTTCCACTAGAAAACCTGGGCTAGTATCACCCACCCGCATAGAGGTAGATGGCGGGATACGAGCGCCAGGCACTCTAAGGTAGCCTTAGCTCACGCCCTAACAAGCACTACTTGCAGATTTCTTAGATTAAACTGGCCCAAACTACGACTGCTATCCCACGTGCTCACCGGGCATGTACCAGTCAATTATCTGCTCCATAGAGAATGGGCCTGGCCGATGACCATACTGCCGAGGATGCATGGAGGAGGAAGAAACAATGGAACACATGTGGGTGCCCTGCGTTCAACACTATGAGAAAAATTTTCCTGAAATGTGAGACCACCGACCTCAAGCGACTGAAGGATCACCCGCTCGACAAGCTTATTAGCTTTACGAGACTAGCTATGGTGTAGCTGGAAGGGTGAGCCTACAACTCGGAAGGATGTACAACGGGTCCAATCTAGGGTGGCCTAAGTGCTACTGGGTAGCCTCACACTTGGTCCTCCTCGAATGAAATTGAAGGCTACAGTGTCCAGTAATGCATCAAAAACCGCATCAACATAACTGGTAAAATGCATTCTCCGAGGTCAACGTTGGGTAAGTAAGGTCCCTGATCATAGAACTGAAAAATTTTGGACTGGACTGGTTTCAATACTCCTCTTGTAAGGGAGTAAGTACAAGGGGCTTTACCTTAACCTACCTTAATGTCGCCCAGATGCTGTCTAACAGTCAGACCTTCCCCAAGATTGATAGATATAGATAGAATAGGTAGATTAGGAGAGTAGGTAGGGTAGAAAAAAGCAACAAATTATAATTTTCAAAATTTTACTATTCACAGTTGAGGATTGTATCCAGCAATCTTGCAGTTTGGCCAATTTGAATTATATATCACCGTATATTAGAAGTTTTGGAAAAATTCGGCATTTTAGTAGGAAGGTCAAAAGAAATTGGTTCGTGGTACGGTACAAATATAAACGTACCTAATTTTGTTTTATTATTATTGTTGTGTTAGTAAACACAACGGTCGAAATTCCACGTGTCCTGTTAGCACTTCGACCTAAAAGATCTACCATATCCATGAGGGATTAGTTCCTATCCTATAGAATATTATGTAGCCAAGGTGGTTGGTAGGCCATGATCCGGTATAGGTCATAGTCTTGCAACCCCAAACTCACTTCATTCCATCCTTCAGAACTTTGTGAACCCACAGCTCTCCCCACATGGAAGAAGATAGGGTATCATACAGATTTCCACCAACCTGCAATAAAAGATTAGATGTACCTTAACAAGAATCTATAAATTTGCTTGACTCCAGTCTACTTGAGATTGACCCCACTGCTCGTAAATGAACCCACAAAACTGATACAGTCCTCATTAACATAACTGCTTTTGCTATAGCTCTACATAGGTATTATCAGTCAACACAACCACACACAAAATAAATAAAAAGTTTCATTGAAGTTATTTACTATTTATTCAACCTGAATTTCCCGTAACTACTTTATATCTACAAAAGGGAAATAAAACCTACAAGTTATCATAAAGATGACCTCGATTTCGATAAAGCGTTTAATCATTTAATGAAAAATTTATATTTACACAGCTAATTCCTTCATATGCTATTCTACTTCAGTTCATCGAGTAGTCCACGTAACGAAATGTTCAACTCTATATTTTTTCAATTATTCATTATCTTCCTAACGTGCCACTTTGTACAAAGTACGGATCAACCTACCATATTAACAACCGTGAGTAAATCATTGGATTAATATATTTACCGATATTAATTCATATAAAATCAGCCTGAGACCATAACCAGTGAAGGCTACCCCAATGAAATCCATTGGGTCACCACTGAAGATGGATATATACTTGAAATCCATCGAATTACCGCATCCCGAAATTCTTCAAATGTAAGAAGAGGTCTCCCTGTTTTGCTCGCTCATTCACACTGTTCATCTTCTTATGATTTCATAGCTTTAGGCCCAGATCAAGCTCTTGGTACGTATCATATAAGGATTTATAATGTATATAAGTATTTATACATTCTGTTAATAATACTAATATTGATTAGGGTACCTTCTCGCGGATAATGGTTTCGATGTATGGCTAATAAACAATCGTGGAAACGAATATTCCACTAATCATACTACCCTGAACCCTAACAGTATGTTGGATCGTCGATTTTGGAACTTCTCATGGCATGAGATGGGCGTTTATGACCTACCAGCTGTAGTAGACTATGTACTAAACACCACCAGCAAAACGCAGGTTTACCAAATTGGGGTGTCTCAAGGAGGAACACAGTTTTATGTCCTGAACTCTCTTAAACCGGAGTATAATGAGAAGATCAAGGCACATTTTAGCTATGCTCCTTCTGCTTTTCTATGCCACACGGCAAACCTCCCGACATTGATTTTGACATTTCCTGAAAGATATGGCTTGGTAAGGCTTTACTTTTAAAATTATATGGTGGCAAGTTTTTTTTTTGGGATATTTTTAAACATCCGTCATTCTCTAAAACTGGTGACCAAAAATGCAAATATTTAAGTCAAATTCGGAATGAATGAATTGCCGGTTGACTGCCCTACCATTAGACTATATTTAATTATAAACCTGCAATGACCTAAAAGTTGAAAATGCCACCATACCATCAAACCTTTGTTTATGATTTGCTTTGTTACAGTCGTCCTTAGTGAGCAATTTCATAGGATCCTTTAAAATACCTCCAAATGCTACATTATACGAATCCTTCTCCCATATATGTCCTGTAAATCCTTTGACAGGCTTATTTTGTGGGTCTATCTATACTCCCTTTTCGGACTCGAACCCACACCAACAAATTCCAGCGAAACAAGCGGTAATATTGCAACACACTCCTTCTGGATGCTCCTCGAAGACTATCATTCATAACACACAGCTAGTTCGTTCCTGTAAGATTTACCTACTTAAATTAATTCATTTCTAATTATAGTGATGTCTTTTACCTATGTTCTAGGTGGCTTTATCCAGTACCAGAACAGTATCTTGGCACCACAAATTGCCTACCCTGTAAATAAGGTCACAACACCGATATATGCTTATTACAGTACCCTTGATCGTTTTGTTAGTGAGTTAGATATTTTTCATCTGAACGAAACACTATCTAACAGCTTCGTAGTATCTTCAGAAAACCGTGTTTTGGGTCACTCTGATTTTGTTTTTGGTGCCAGCGCGCGAGCATTAGTCTATGATGACACCATTAGACGTCTTATTGATTTCAATGATTAATTCTACTATTTCTAAAGGATTTATATGCTTACACAGTGTAAATCTACGCGTTTGCTATTTTTAGAATACAATTCATGTAATTTTTCGTGTAATGAAATTGTAGACTAGAGAAATAATATATAGATATATAAATATAATGGTTTTTCATATAAAAATGCTTTTGCCTTTAAACGGTAAGATTTCTGGTGATTGGCAAAGATTTAATTTGGTTTGTGAGTAACCATAACGAACTTGACCAAATTTACGTTCGGTGCACCGTGTCTGATGTGCTCTCGACCCAGGACCAGCTTAGTATAGATATTTGTATTTTGTAAATTCTATTTTTGTAAGTTTTTACGTGTCTATATAATCCCAACAATAGTAGATAATCACGCTCCAGCACGTACTACAAGCTACACGCTTTGAAATGTTAATTAGTTATTTACGTAGTCGATTAAATATGAAGGACACTTGTTTTATCTAAAAAGTTGCAATTGGTATTCAACTTCAATGAGAAATAAACGGAGGAATTGACTATTGTAACTAAATATAGAATTTATGTTTTCAACAACTTGTAAATTAACTTTACTTAACTTGAGTTATGTTATGTTAAGTTATGTTAATCGCATATGTCGATGTGTTTCATTTTGTCCTTATATATCCTTATTGTATATTCAAGAATTGATGAAAAACGTAGAATATTCATCAGGTTATTGATTCTTGGAACTTGACGCAAATAAAAACCTGTACAAAATTAGATTTATCTAATATTTATAGGCTTTATAGGCTGGGAATTATACTTTCCAAGTTTGAATTTCAATTGCAATTATTTAAAGTTCCCAATTATTTGTTTATATCATGTTATACATCATTAAACAGAGAATTCAATTAGCTTTGCGAATTTGAAAGAATAATTAATTGAGTTTAATTGGTTTAGAAGTTATTAGTGATAAACTAAGTCGCTGTTGTTTATAAATTGTCTGGGAATTAAAATGTCAAAGTTTGAATTTCCATTGCAATTATTTAAACTTCCCAACAATTTGTTTATATCATGTTATATATCATTAAATAGAGAATTTGACTAACATTTCGAAGTGGAAAGAGTAGTTAATTGATGTTAATTACTTTAGAACTTATTAGTGATAAACTAAGTCAATGCTGTTTCTACATTGTCTGGGAATTAAAATTTCCAAATTTGAATTTCAATTGCAATTAATTAAACTTCCCAATAATTTCTTTATATCATGTTATATATCATTAAATAGAGAATTTAATTAGCTTTGCGAAGTTGAAAGAATAATTGCTTGAGGTTAATTAGTTTAGAACTTAATAGTGATAAACTAAGTCGATGTTGTTTCTACATTGTCTGGGAATGATAATTTCCAAGTTTAAATTTCAATTGCAATTACTTAAACTCTCCAATAATATGTTTATACCATGTTACATATCATTAAATGGAGAATTTAATTAGCTTTGAGAAGTTGAAAGAATAATTGCTTGATGTTAATTAGTTTAGAACTTAATAGTGATAAACTAAGTCGATGTTGTTTCTACATTGTCTGGGAATGATAATTTCCAAGTTTAAATTTCAATTGCAATTACTTAAACTCTCCAATAATATGTTTATATCAACTTATATATCATTAAATACAGAATTTAATTAGCATTTAGATATTGAAAGAATGATTGCTTGATTTCAATGAGTTTAGAAATTATTAGTGATAACATCATAACATCTGAACAAAATTAGATTGATCTATAAAATTATAACTTCGCCATTACTTTTTCAGAAATCTTGTGAGAAAATCGCCGTTTCTAATCCTAACAATTCGCATGTTTCGGTTTAATTGCAGAGCCTTGCTAATTAACTATGTAATTAGATTGATATGAACATTCTGAGAAGTAATGTATATTACTCTGTAAAACTGGCGTAGAGTACATTAACTTATTGCTTGTAAGTCACTAGAAAATATGTTTTAGTGATAATATAATTCTAATTAATTGATTGTATTGAACACGACGAGAAGGAGCGTCATTTTCTCTACAAGAAAGCATGTAATGCATAATAAATAATTGTTTATGTAAATAATTCGTGAGAAAAATGAAATTTCTGAACAATGTGATTCCCATCCATGTATTGAATTAATGTTATAAGAAATATAATACATTTCATACTTCAGTCATTAATAATGCAAGATAATCGACAGTAACTTAACGTAGAAATTTAGTAAGAAGTTCTGCATAATTTATTGAGTCATTTAAATATTATTATGTAAATGCCAAATTCCTGCCTTTGTTATTGTGATTGTCTGTTGAATCACGACTATGTTCAAGGATGTTCACAGTTCTGGTCATCTTTCTTGCGCAATCCTTGGTCCGCAAATTTCGATAAAACGAGAGGTTTTGTTATACACAAATGGAATTTTTTCATTATGTGCCTGTGCAATTTATTTATCTAATATTTACATGAGCTACCACAGATTAACAATTTTCTTATTAATATGACTTATTGTTAGTAGATGTGATGATTTTATTAATTGTCACCACTAAGCCGAATGTGTTCAAATTACACTGTGTTTGGATTTTCAAAAAAAAAGTCCGCTCGGTCGATTTACTACAGAAAAATTCGTAATTTTTCGCTTTTTTTTGCAGTGAAGACATATTCCAGTAGCGACGGTCATTTTTACTCAAAAAATTATCATTAATAACACAGTGGGTGACTCAAAATGCCGCTCGGTTGATTCTAGCATAGAAAAATTCGT
>JAODVP010064818.1:0-14247 GCA_025400035.1 Tetradonia laticeps
TAAGGGTTCGGATTTATGGTGTGAGGCTGTATAATTCCCAGGTCAGTGGAGGAAACAGGACCCGTCCAATTTTATCCTCTCTTATTTTACGAATAGTCAGGTACAGTTTCGACCCATATGCATCATTTACTCAATGGAATATAAAATTGGTTATTTTAGGATTAATTTTGTTTACTTTCCACGGAGTTGCGATGTACATACAAGTACATACATACAACCTCTATATTAAGAAGATATACTCGTAGCCCTCGAGTTGCAGTTCAATAAAATGTACGATTTTATTGTAAGCTATTACTGCAGTGTTACCAGTTATGTGTAACAATATATAAACCCAACTTTTAGACAAAAGTATCGGATGATTGGTATTCATTCAATGCGAATGTTACATTTAAAACACAACATATCTGCCACGAAAGGCGATAACACGCATTAGTAGGGTTATGTCAACGCATAGTGCAGCAAAACCAATAACATTTAAAACTTATGCTCCGCATATGTGCCCGACTAAACTTATCTAAGTTAAATTCTAATGACATATAACAAATGCAAGTGTTATCATTATCAGTAGATATACATACACACACATCATAAACATCCGTGAAATTATATTCGAAAGTGCATTGTACGTAAAATATATGCAAGTATACAATTTAAAACATACCGTGTGTTTTTAGTTTGTTATTGCATGATTAGTATGGTTATGACCGCGACTGCAAATTAACGTTTCAATTGTTATGGAGATCAATTGAACACACATTCTACTCGCACCTAATGAATTCAGTAAAGTGAACTTTACGTTTCTTTGATTGATGCCCTATGACCTACAGCTTGAATTGCGATCTAAACGTGGGAACCACACCAGCCATGTCGCACGATGTGCGTCAAACATTCATACAATAACGTCGCGGTATATGGAGAAATTGATAACGCAGCGCGCATTGTGTGGCATATGCACGTGTGCCGCGAGTGCAATAGCGAGTGAGACCGAGAGCCTTTTAAGACGCGCGCGGCGCACAGTATTGATGCAAGTAAGTAGGTGTTGCGCGCAAAACGCGCTTTCCGCTAACTCAAGGCCGTTTCTGCATTAAAATCAGTTTTACGACGCGCATAAAACGCTAGTAAGCGTACATGCACGACAATCACCGCCCAATTTTGCGCTGTGCGACGAACACTCGTTTCAGTAAAAATAATAAATCTCATGTTAATTCTTATCTATGTATATTGTATATCGTATGAGTCAAAACTGCGGCAATTTTATTAAGTCGTGTATGTGTATTGCGCATGAAAAGGTCATTTATTTGATCACTTGCTTGGTTTTTTCCCGGAAGTTTAAAATTAATCTCCTGTTGGTTTCAGACGAGAGACAATATGCATCGCGCGCCGCATTCACGATCATGATCATCGGCGTCACTGCCACACGGCGGAATTGACGCGTCCACAATGCATGTTTATGTGTACAGCAGTGTGTCCTCTATGGAGGAGCAGAGGCGGCCTCTTGGCCGCAGAGTCCTCTTCGCACTGATGCTGTTTTCGACGGCGATGTGCAATTCAGCGGCGGAGGGGCTGTCGCATAGTGGAATGTCGCCGCAGAATAACATGTCGACGATGCCTGTTGGTAAGTGTCTTCGTCCAGTTTTTTACATCTATGTGATACATTATGGTATGTTCCCTTAGTTTGTAAAAGTATGGACATTCGCAACAACATCAGTAGCTTTCGGGGCCTTGAGAACTGCACAGTCGTGGAAGGGTCCATCCAAATCCTGTTACTAGACAACGTTACCGAAGCAGAATTTAGAAACATCTCATTTCCGCGGCTCACTGAAATTACCGACTATCTCCTGTTGTATCGCGTCACGTCACTGCGTAGCGTGGGCCAGTTGTTCCCCAACCTTGCCGTGATCCGCGGCCACTCGAAGATGTTCGAGTACTCGCTGATCATCTACGAAATGGCTAACCTACAAGACATCGGGCTGCGTAATCTGCGCGAGATTTCCTCTGGCCTGGTTCGTATTGACAAGAACCCGTCGCTCTGCTTCGTCCATAGCATCGACTGGTCGGCCATTGTAAAAGACCGCACTGGTGAGCATTTCATGAAGAACATTAGGTCGGAGGAGGAGTGTCCACTGTGTCCCAGTCCTGGCGATTCAGCCATGATGAATGGTATGCCTCTCACTGGGTGCCCCAAAGGACGCTGCTGGAACCGCGAGCACTGCCAACTTTCCTGCCCGCCATCTTGTAACAACTCATGCGATTCCAAGGGTAATTGCTGTGGGCCCCACTGCATCGGGTGTTTTGACGATGAGCCCAATAAGTGTTTGGTGTGTCGCAACGTCGTCGCCATCAAAGGCAATAGCTGCAGGGACAAATGCCCCGACGGCGATAATTACATGGTAATTATCACACTCAATGTTCAATTAGGTTCTATTATATACGTAATTATTTTGTTTTCCTTCAGTATTTGAATCGCAGATGCGTCACGAAAGGCGAGTGCATCGCGATGCCCCGCCCACTACAGTTCGTAACCACCACCAAGACGATGATGCAGGACAAGTATCACAAAGTGTTGGAGATGATTGATTCCGACGGCAACTTGGAGCGCAAATGTGTCCTGGAGTGTCCGGCGGACCACACCGAGAAGGACAATGAGTGCGTCAAATGCGAGGGTGAGCAGCGTTGCTAGCGGCTGGGTCACGCTCTGCACACACTTTATTTTTTATTTGCTTGTGTTTTATACGCAGCTGGGAAGTGCTACAAGGAATGCCAGGGTATTGTGATTGATAGCTTACAATCTGCGCAAGAGTTGCGTGGTTGCACGCATATTAATGGATCGCTGGTGATCCAGATTCGAGGGGGAAGTGAGTGTATCACCTAGTGTATATACATAGTCATTACTTAAGTAATTTTACGTATTATTAGAACACGTGGTTACCAAATTGGAGGAAAGTCTGAGTATGATTGAAGTAATCGACGGCAACCTGAAAATCGTGCGGTCTTTTCCGCTGATATCGATGAACTTCCTCAAGAAGTTGCGTCATATACGTGGCAATGTGCTGGAGAGCGACAAGTATGTCATTTTCGTGCTGGATAACCAAAACTTGGAAGAGCTGTGGGATTTGACCAACCGCACGCTGCAAATCGATCGGGGAAAGTTGTTCTTTCATTTTAATCCTCGTTTGTGTATGGACAAAATCCGCACGTTGCAGCAGAAGACACATCTGCCGGATTACACCGAATTGGAAGTGGCTTCCAATGGCGACAGAATAGCGTGTACGTACTTTCCAATCAATATTTAATCACAATAAAATTGATATCATCCCGCAATTTGTATATACATAATATAAAAACTGTGGTAAGTTAATTAAAAAATATATGACAGGTCATATTTCCGAGTTGAATGTTACCGCTGTACGGCAAAGCAATGCAATTGAATTGAAATGGGACGGGTTCGTGATGATGGACCATCGTAAACTACTCTATTATAAGGTGTATAGCATCGAAGCACCTTATCAGAATGTTACCTTATTTGATGGACGTGATGCGTGTAGCAGTGAAGGGTACGTATATAATATATAAACTCAAACTTGTTAACTTATGAGTAGAATCATTGTAGATGGCGAGTTGAAGATATCCCAGTTGTCGAAGGCGAAGTAACCCATGTTATCACCCATCTGAAACCTTACACCCAGTACGCAATCTACGTGAACACCTACGCGATAGCAAGCGAGAGTTCGGGCGCGCAGAGTGCGATTCAATACGTCCGCACGGCTCCTGGAAGTAAGTCACATTAAATATATTTTCGTATAGACGTCTCAATGAGTCGCGCGCTATGTTTAGAGCCCAATAGGCCGCTGGGGCTGAAACTCGAAGTGACGAATAGCAGCATGAAGATTACGTGGAAGCCACCGGCGTCGCCCAATGGCGAAATCAGCCACTACATAGTGACGCTGCATGAAGTGTCCGATGAGCCGCAGACGCGCGATTACTGCAACGCTAAAACCAAGCCATTCATACAAACGACTGCACCAACGACCACGCCGCGACTTGGTGATGATAATAAGACATGTGTATGCACGGGGGATACTATCCGCTCTTCGAAGAGTAGTTTACATAGGAATGCGTCTACCGTTGAGGAGGCGATCAACTTCGAGGATTATCTATATGACGTCGTGTATATTAAGCGGAATGACACGGTGGCTACGACGACTGAGTCTTCTGCCAGGAAGAGGAGAGCGACTTTTAACAACCCATCGAATGCCATCGTCAAGAGAAATTCGGATGACAAGGTCGATGGTAAAGCTATTACTTAACCTAATCTAATGTTTTGTATAAGTAATTTTCGTGTGTTTTCAGAGGCGCAGACTGCAGATCAGTCAAAGAAGACGGTGATTGTCAACGGCACTGAGTGTTCCTTCGATAACTTGACGCATTATAAGCAGTATAGAGTGGAAGTACAGGTATGCCGGGATGGTGAAGGCAAGGAAGAGGACAAGTGTAGCGAGACGGCTCTTGATCAAAAGCGTACACTAATGCGCGACAATGTGGATCTAATTGACAACCTTATCATTACCAATGTCACTTCGGATTCGGCAATTATTTCTTGGGAGGATCCCAAGGATCCTAATGGGTATATTGAGTCGTATCATATTATTTATGGGAATGTTGATGATAATGATGTAAGTTTTTTGTTTTTACCTGTTTCCGCTTTTAGTTGTTAGTAGCGTAACATATTAAATAATCAATTGAACCTTGTTACAGCCCCATAATCAAACCCAGTGCATCTCTAGAGGTCACCTAGGCGAGAAGAAAAGCTATAAACTCACGCGGTTGAAACCAGGCAATTGGAGTGTGCAAATGTCGGTAACTTCACAAGCGGGTACTGGGCGCGCTACTCATGTCTTCTACTTCTACGTGCGGCAGTCTAGCGACGTGATCTACTACGTGATCGGTGTACTATTGTGCATCATCCTGGCAATGGGCGCGTTCTTCCTGCGTAGCTACATGCGCAGAGATGACATGAAGCTGATCACCTCGATTAACCCGGATTATGTGCCAACGCCATACGTGCCGGATGATTGGGAGGTCCCGCGTGACAAGATCAAACTGTTGAAGGAATTAGGTCAGGGTAGTTTCGGTATGGTGTACGAAGGCATTGCCAAGGACATCAAGGGTAAAGTGCAAGTGCGGTGCGCGGTGAAGACTGTCAATGAGCACGCGACGAATCGCGAGCGTATCGAGTTCCTCAACGAAGCGAGCGTGATGAAAGCGTTCGATACAACTCACGTCGTACGATTATTAGGCGTGGTGTCTCAGGGTCAGCCTACTTTAGTTATAATGGAGTTGATGGCGAATGGCGACTTGAAGACGTATTTGCGATCGCACCGTCCGGATTCCGAAGCCGAGGCTTGTGACGGCATCGAGAGGCGGCCGCCGAATTTGAAACAGATTCTGCATATGGCGATCGAAATCGCTGATGGTATGGCGTACTTGTCTGCGAAGAAGTTTGTGCATCGCGATGTAGCCGCGCGGAATTGCATGGTCACGGAGAATCTGGTGGTGAAGATCGGGGATTTCGGTATGACGCGCGATATTTACGAGACTGATTACTATAGGAAAGGGAGTAAGGGTCTGTTGCCTGTGCGGTGGATGGCGCCGGAGAGTTTGAAGGACGGCGTCTTCACTAGCTCTAGCGATGTGTGGAGCTACGGTGTGGTGTTGTGGGAAATGGCAACACTGGCATCGCAGCCGTACCAAGGTCTTACCAATGATCAAGTATTGCGGTATGTCATCGGCGGCAATATCATGGAGCGGCCTGAGCAGTGTCCGGATATTCTCTACGATCTGATGAAGCGGTGTTGGAACCACAAGCCGTATGATCGGCCGACGTTCATGAAGCTGTGTGACAGTTTGATGGCGGACGCGCGGCCGGGATTCGACATGGTGTCGTTCTATCACAGCGCGGCGGGGATCGAGGCGCGTAATCAACGGTTTGGTGGCAGGGGTGTCGAGGATTTGGATGATGTGACCGTCCCGCTGCGCGTGGGCGAGCAGACTGATGACGAGTCGGATCATGAGGTGGTGCGCAGTGTGCCGGTGGTGGCGGTGCCGGTGACCGAGTTGGATTTTATTAACTATCCTTCCATGACTAACATGGCCGTCACTGCTAATGGCTACGTCTCTGCTAATAACGGCACGCACGCGTAATGTGACTGTAAACAGTATTCCTCTCTTCCCGCAAGTGTGTAAACTATGTGGACATGTGCAGTTTGTGCGGGGAGACTCATGGTGCTCGATAAGATAGGATATTACTGAGGTTATTATGTTTTAATTGGAAATGATGTTAATTTTTAAACACTCAAACCAAAGATAGTGATATTTGGTCTGCTGGACGCGGATTGGTCAGGGCGAGATTACCTCTCTAAACGGAACCATTACCTGTTATCATCAAGTGCATGCAGCTAGTCTCTCTAACTCTAATTGTATCTCAAACCTGTACGCGCAACATTCACTCTGCTTATATACAGTGACAACTACTCTTTACTGGACACCACCACTAATTAACCGAGTGCCCAATTTAGAGAGCTGTGACTGTAATGACTGTAGTACCTTGTTATGGTTTCTATTATCACATATGATTTATGAAATATGAATGGACATTGTTCATAGTTTATAATCATAATCATTGAATTCTGCGGTTAGAATAGATACAGTGGAATTTAGTGATTGTGACAATACGTGATTATGAGCATAGTGCAAAGAATTGCCTTCTAAAACACAGATAAAACGTGCGACCTTAAACTTTATCCATGTAATCCATTTAATCGATAACTATTGTTTGTAATGACTTTTGAGGCAACGCGTATTTCTAACCTCCAAGTTCTTCCATGTTCCTTCTACACACAATGCCCCTGCAACTGCAAAGCAAGCAAACGAAGGCGTCTGACGCCACGCCATAATTACCTAATTAATTTATACTCTTATCTATTATTTTGTACAAGCTACCAATGTGTAAAGAAATTAACTTAAAACTACAAATAGAAAATGAATGATCGATTCGTCCAAATGTGTCCAGTGATGGCGGAACAGACGCGATATATTTTATGGAATAAACTTGATCTACTCGTGCCATGCGTTTGGTTTGCTTTGGCATTTTGGTGCATCTCATGTGTAAACATGCAGATATGCACATTGTCCTTGGTTACAGAATGAAGTAAGTGTGGGCGGGCGTGTGCATTGCACAGTGTATTCACTGTTATTTCTAGATGCACTATAAATGTGCAGGGAAACACTTTTTTTTTATTTATCGCGTAGAGCGTTTAAATTTGCGTTGAAATTATTTTATTTTAAGTGAGTTAAGTATGTGGGTTGAGTTAAATACGACAGGTATACCTTTATTTACGGTGAGTGATCGTTTTGAGCCTGCGAAGAGTTACTGGATCTATACGAGTAGATTTGCAGATGTATTCTTTAAGTATCATTCTCCAATAAGAATGTAAACAACTTTCAAGTGATTGTAGGTGAGAATGCGAATTTAGGATTGAAATATGGCGTAGTTAGGTGTATAGCAAGTATATTGAATATATTTTTGTGGATAACTTTACACAAAGAAAACAATCATAAAAGTGGTTAGAATTATGTACGTACGTTCCACTGTTATTTTTTTCTTTTTGAAAAGCACTTGAAATTCTTGAGCACTCGAGGAACTTTCCTGCTAATGTAGTCTAGCTTGATCGTTCTACACGTTCTATATTCTAGAATCTAGAAGAGTGCAGAATGGTGGAACAGAATTTTGTGGATTCCGCCATTTTGGCAACCCTTAACCTTAAGGGCTTAACCTTACTTTAAATCGTGTAAGCCCTTCTTCGAAAAGTCAACTTTTTATTTGACTCGCCTTGCTTATAAAGTTAGGCGCCCTACCTCAGAAATTCTAAATATATTATAGATCACTTCCGGTTCCTCTCGTAGAGAAATCAAACAAGGAAGCAAACATAATAGGTACGTTCCAAGCAACGATTCTAGAACGGTAATTGAGTTCCGCGCATGCGCAATCCGCAAAAACTGAACGATTTTTGCTAACGGTGCATGCGGGCAACTGAATTACCGTTCTAGAATCGTTGCTTGGAACATACATAATACAAACTGAAGAGCTTTATACGCTTTATACATTTATTGCCTATACACGTGTTATAGACCAATCAAAATAGCCAAAATATCGGTCAGACCTTGCATAAATTCGGAAATGTCTGCAATTTGGTATAATTTTGGTGTAGAATTTAGTGTAAGTGGTGTTGTTTATAGATTAGGCAATATCGCCTGTAATCAATATAATACATAATATAATAGAACCGACCATCAAGGTTAAAGTCATTATTCCATAGTCTGCAAGTGATAACCGTATGAATCATACATCAGGTTAGAGCTTAAGAGCTGCTCTGTTATGTTATGAGATTGCCGTATTCTTAATAGAGTTACAAGTACCCGCAATTCACGATTAAAGTTAACGCTTACTCGTGATCTTGAAAAATATGTTCGTTCAGTGATGACGCCATTATCCTTGCCAATATTTGTGATAATGCGAATTTCATCATATCACCTTAATGGGAAATAGTTCCTCTACAAGACGTTGCAATGTCATTATGCTATATTACTCAGAAGCACGCTAAAGCGTTTTTGGCAATTTTACAAAACGTGGCCCAGGAAGAAGCAATTATTTCCTTAATCCTGACTTATGACTATGACACGGTAATTTGCATGTCGGATTAAAGTGGAAGAATTAAACTGGATTATTGTACAATTTGCACATAGGTATATAATAGTTGTTAAATCCGTGGCCTTAATTACGCGTGCTTGCAAGGTTCCCAGGGAGGTATGGGGAAACAGTAGATATCTTCAGGAGTAATAACTCGAATTTTTGCAAATCACCTTAAAGTGCGATTAGAGTATCCAAACAGTCCATAGTTCTAATAACTTGAAATTGTGATTATCTACCAAATGGTAAGTTATACCAAAACAGCAATATCTTTATTGTAGGCAATTTTGTCATCTAAAGTAAATGCGAAGTCTGTTGGGGACTTTATATAGTTTCAATGCAATGCTACCCTTACCATCCGGACAAAATTATAGCAGCCATAAAGGATTTATGCAAGATAATAAGCTATTCTGACTGGCTATTAATTAACTATTTTTTAATATTGTTCGAATTTTTAGGTTTATTTTGCGTCCATAACTTAGTTAACAATTTTAACTGAACAAATTTTAAATATAGATATAGTTTCACAACTTTACACTGATCTCAATAATTCATACCAGATAAATAATCAATTTTTTATACCATATTATAGGCAACCCAACCTACGAGCAACATAATACAACTTAACTATCATTTGACGGCGGAAGATATAAATACTATCAGGTCGTCATTGTGTGCTCATCGTCTTTCAGATGTTTATTACGCAACAAAATGTACAGTTAGCTAGTTATAATATTGTTTATATAAGGGACATTGTTTATATAAACAACAACAAAAACATATTTAGTGAGTCTACTGTATCGTAATTACATGCTTCATATTTAAATTTTTTATTAACGTACTTTATTTTTATATTCATGGTATGCAACCAAATCAACGCGTCTCCATATTTTGAAAACATACTAAAGTTATGCACATACATCCCTCCATAATGCATAAGAATTCTCCTCTTATCACATTTTCCGCATGCTTGTGCCGGTCGAATGCGCCGACTCGTCTGTCCCCCCGCATTTCCGACTTCCCCATCCTCCGGTGTGCCGGCATGCCGGCATCCCCAGCACACTGCAACTCGTCTGGCGCGACCGTCTAGCGCACTGCTGATTGTGTTGTGCAAGACTGCGTGTGCGCGTTGCGTGGGAATGACAACAGCGACGGCCGATTCAGCCGAACGCATCGGACTCAGCGAGCAGAAAGTCGCAAACAACACGAGCAGCAAGTGTAAATCCGAATTCAGACACTCCACACACATTCTCAACCGCAGTCCGAATCTACCGAAAGTTCTGAAACGCCTTCAAATGCTTCGAGCAGGATGAGTGCGTGTGTGTGATTCTGGGCCAAAAATGCAATTTATTCATGTGATTTTCCAATCGTGACACTATCAACGCCTCTGATTAGCCGAAATGTCTTCCAAGAGGTAAGAATTTCAGGCATTCCGCAATCACACAAGCAAACTCACAGTAGATAACCTCACTTTTAGTTTATACTCAGATTTGTGACATTTATCACTTAGTTTAGTATTTTTGGAGAAACAATCGATTATCGCATACTAGTTACTTGATGTAATCAATATGCATACATACTTAAATACATACTTAAATGAAATTGCTTGAATTGCAGTGAGTTAAAAAAGTTGTCTGAGGAGAGTCTCACACGACAACCCGAAGAAGTGTTCGATATAATATGCAAACTGGGAGAGGGTTCTTATGGCAGCGTCTACAAAGCGCTGCACAAGGAATCAGGCCAAGTGTTGGCCATCAAACAAGTGCCTGTGGACACAGACCTTCAGGAAATCATCAAGGAAATTTCCATCATGCAACAGTGTGACAGTCCCTATGTGGTGAAATACTATGGGAGTTACTTCAAGAACACAGATCTCTGGATTGTGATGGAATACTGCGGTGCCGGTTCCGTCTCGGACATCATGCGTTTGCGTAAAAAGACATTATCCGAAGATGAAATCGCTACCATCTTGTGTGATACACTTAAAGGCTTGGAATACCTGCATTTACGACGCAAAATACATCGTGATATCAAAGCAGGTAATATTTTGTTGAATTCTGAAGGTCACGCTAAGCTTGCGGACTTCGGCGTGGCTGGACAGTTGACAGATACGATGGCGAAGCGTAATACGGTGATAGGGACGCCGTTTTGGATGGCACCAGAAGTGATACAGGAAATCGGCTATGACTGCGTGGCGGATATTTGGAGTTTAGGTATTACAGCACTGGAAATGGCGGAGGGTAAACCTCCGTATGGGGATATTCATCCTATGCGGGCTATTTTCATGATACCCACCAAGCCGCCTCCCTCGTTCCGCAAACCTGATCAATGGAGCACCGAGTTTATCGAGTTCGTGAGTTTGTGCTTAGTGAAGAATCCGGAAGATCGCGCCACTGCGACTAATTTGCTGCAGCACGAGTTTATTGGCAATGCGAAGCAGCCGAGTATTTTAAGTCAGATGATTGCAGAGGCCCATGAGTTACGCGAGAATTTGTGTTATAAAAATGTGAGCGTGCCCTTCACGGATGCGGCGGGTGTTTTAAAGCCGAATATATTAGATGAGTATCAATATACAGAGGCGAATAGTCAGACAATGGTGCAGATACCTGATGATGGAACACTAGTCCCTGGAGGGACTCTACGAGCGGATCCATCACAGTGTGACACATTGGTGGAGCTGCAGTCGGATTTAGGTACCATGGTGATTAACAGTGACGTGGATGAGCAGACGATGAGAAGACATGATACGGGATCAGCGCCGAAAATTTACCGCCCGTATTTTATGGATCACTTTGATAAAAAGGAAGCGGAGGTGAAACAGAGTAATATGAATGGCTTGAGCTCTCCCACTACGCTGGATGCTCCCAATAACAACATGAATAACATGCAGGATGTGAATGACGAGGAGCAGAGGTTCCAGAGTCATTATCATGTGCAGATGAATCAAGTAGCGCCCAAAGCGTCGGTCATTGTCTCACAAGTGGCGCCACCGACGGTACATCAACAACTACCCCCGCCGCCTATTGAGAATAAACCGAATATGATTCGGGGCTTTTCGGATGGGGATTTTGAGTTTGTAAGTTTAGAACATTTTTGTTTGTTTGTTTGTTATAAATAGATTATGCAATGTTTCCAGTTAAAATTCCTTAGTTATGATCAACTTCAGCAGCGAATGGCGACTTTGGACGCTGAAATGGAGAGGGAGATTGATGAATTGCGGCGTCGTTACCAGACTAAACGTCAACCGATATTAGATGCCATGGACACGAAGAGGAAGCGTCAGCAGAATTTCTAGACGCCGTGTTATTAACACAAATTATATTCTTTTCATTTTTCAATCCAATGTAAGACGTTACAAATGCAGGCAGACGGACAGAATCCTGTATGGTGCTCAACAAGCAAGGCTGGAATCAACGCGGACACGATAATCTCTCTATCTCTCTCTTCGAATATTTTGTTTTAATGACGTTTTAGCCCGTTGCAGGTGGGGGTTTCAATGGTATTTTGTGTTCCTATTTGTACTTATAGTTAATTGTCCCACCTTAGTTACACACTTTGCAATAGGCGTAAATGACTATTGGTATACTCTATAATGAGATTACGCGAATTATGATCATAAATTCACAATGTACCATTGACGCGAGTGAACAAATAGCCACCGTGTAGGTTTTAGCGATTTCTTCTCTTATTATGTATGCACAGCGAGGGATTACGATAGTATTTATTAATTTTCGTGGTTGTATTATTATGTACAGTGAGTCAATCGAGTTGTAGGCGGATACTTTTACTAGTTACTGTAAGACAACTTAGGTTATAAGCAGGTACTATTTCAGTACGCTTCTTGTGCCTTGTAGGGTTAGTCTTAATAGGTGACTACTGTAAGGAATATTTTTCGAGTTGTTCTGGATAATAAATGCCTATATATTCATGCGACACATTATCCAATGGTTGTATATTATTGGTGAGTGGTTTTGAAATGATTTGTCGATTAGTAATTTGTTGTGTATCATATTTTATGAGTAAGGGTTTTCCAGAGAACTGGCCAACAAAACGTTTTGGAAACCTTATTGTAAATATGGTAGAGCTGTAGCCAGAGGAGAGCGAAGTAGGGCTGAGCTCTGCTCTAAATCTTTTACGCCTTACTTTGAAAAGTCAAATTCTTAAATGAGGACTTCTTTAAGTAGTTAGTCGCTCTATTTTACAAATTCTCAGCCCTTCTTTCTGGTTAGTTTTTGCTACGGGCCTGGAACATCTTATCCAAGGTTTCCTATTTGGTGCTCAAGCATTGAGAAGTTTGTGAAGCTCTGGTTGGTATAAATTTAGAGCTACCGTTTCGAGGAACGAGCAAACAAATTGTCATAGCATAGGTCTGCCTTCCTGGGGAAATATATGATACATCACCAGGGGGCATTAAGTGACTTGTGGAATCGTATAGACGGATGTCCGCAAATCTACACATACCACCGTAAGGGGTAAGCGATTACTTGAATTTGTAACCACTAGCAACGTTCGTATAAAAATCTCAATGCGGAGTCTACTTTTTTGAATGTGGTTCAAGTGACTACTTTTTCCAGGAACCTCCATATCGTACCATCAACTAATCGTTTTTAACATTGGGCAGTCTGCCACTGAATCTTTAGAAAGATGAGGAAAGGGAACTGGGAAAGCTATGTACAGCATGCGATGCCTGCGACAGGATTATAGCGATTATAACAACAGGATTTACAGCAGGATAGCAGGCAAGCTGTCAGTGCCTTCCGATAGCCTGTCTAGGAACTTAGAAACGCGAAATGTGACACCTAGAGCAGTCTATGTGAGGGGATGAAAAGGATGAAAAAGATTCTTGCCAAAGAACATTGGAATGGTTCTGCGCAAATGAGAAAGCAAGATGGTACATATTCGAGGAATATACAGGATTGTTCACAAACTGTTGCAAACCCCGGGACGGGGACGGTGATGATACCTATACTGATACAAATTTCAATATTTGTGTTGAAGGAAGGAGGGAAGGAGGAAAACGTCTACTTTATTTACTGAAGAACGTGGTTAGTGAAGTCATTTCTACCCCTCAAGGCACCAAACACAGATGGGATCTACCCGCACAAATTCATACAGGCCCTCTTTTGAAGGAGGTGTTTAAGCCAATTTATGCTTTGGATCATGTACCCCAGAAATGGTGTAGACCTACGACAACCAAATTTTGTGTGCGAAATTATCACCAATGCTCGCACTTTTATCGCAAACTTTTTAACAAATGCCGTTGCGCTTCTTAAATATGTCTACCACCCTTCACCAGCTGAGAAACAGGGAAGTTCTTCAAGATATGCCTTAGTGCTCTGTTTCAAAAATGAATGGAAGAGATCACCCTGAGTAGTTCGGCTTCTGCCAACATGACAGTTTCGAAGGAAATCACATGTGTAGCAACCAGGGAGTAGGGCCAGCGAGACTGTCAAGACTACCGAAGATACAGAGAAGAGCTCTGAGAGGAAGTTTTAGAGCCG
>JAODVP010064928.1:0-14229 GCA_025400035.1 Tetradonia laticeps
GGTAGTTTAAAAGCACGGGCGTGTCGGATACTTCATATAACGCACGCTACGGCGTACAAGCAAAAGCAAAAGAGTGTACCAATGATAGAAAAATATTTAATTCTGCCTACAAACGTTTTAAAATATCCAACAATTTCTGAAACTGTTTCACAATGAAAATGTCTTAACATAAAAACGTTTTTTAAAAACGTCTAAAAATGATTATGAAATGCGTAAACAAACGTGTGAAAATGTCTTAAAACGTATGAAAATACCTTAAAGTATCTAAAAATGCGTAAAAATAGTTGTATAAATAACTGAATTTCTCTGTTTTAAGATGTCAAAAAATATCTTTAAATGGTTTAAATTATCTAGAAATATCTACAATTATAAAAAATGTTTTAAAATGTCTGAAAATGAATGAATCTTACGTCTGAAAATTTCTAAAAATATTTAAACCATGTTTAAAATATCTTAAATTATCTGAAATTTTTAAAGTGTTTTAAATGCCTAAAAATATGTTTCAGAATCTTTATAGTCTATTTGTCAAAAAATGCACAAACAGAGCAATAAAATCCGTGCCCTAATAATGGCTTAAAACCATTAGTTGTAGCATAATTTTCCTGCTTAGGGCCAAATTAAATCTATGGTGGGCCGCGGGTTGAGGACCCATGTGGTAGGGCACCTCGATGCTCCGGGGCGATGGAGGTGGCGCAACTCATTTAAATCAAATTAAGATATACCTATATGCGCCGTTTGCACCAACGTTACCTAGCTTAGATTTCGGATTTTGTAAAATATGGTAGTGTAAACTTGCTTCCAGTCCTGAGAAATAGCGCGACGAGGACCCCTCGCCGCGAACTGTGAAGTTGTTTGAAGTTGAAAAATATTTGAGTTGTGTAAATGTAGTCGCCATAGTTGCATCAGACAGATAGAGCAGCTGATCCATTTTAATGATTGCTAACCATGGAGAGGTCTTTTATCCCCCCACATTCATATTTGGCAAGAAGACTTATACAACTGTAAATATGGTATTTTTTGGAAATTTTGTTTGACGTACTTTGACAAATCGTTTAGAAAACTTCCAAACTTCCACGCGAATTTCGAGGTTATAATTATTTTTAAAATCTGTCATGGTGTATACCCCTGAGAGCAGGAAAAGAGCTACGAAATGACGCTATTCCTAGTTCTCTAACTTAGACACTCACCTTGTCTAGAGTGAAAAATTTGCGGTTGCAGTTTTGTCAGCTTTTTTGAAACAATTGTTTTCTGAACTATTGGAGATCAAGACACTCTGCTTTCGTATTTTTGTTTGTTTCAGCCCCAAGAATAATTGTTTCAAATTTTATCCGAATTAGAAGGGGTGCGGTAAGATGGGTGTGTTGCGATGGTGTGGAATGACTCTATAAACTAACAAAACATCAACTAACCACTTCTTGTTTTATAAATGCAGGGCTACTGCTAGTTCTTATCGCTACGCCTCCATGTCGTCAAGAGCCCTGATGAACCACCGATGACCCAAGTCATCCAAGTCATCCAACTCAATCTGCATTACTCTAAGGCGCCCACGGCCTTACTAAGTGGTGACATTAGAGAAAAGCAGAAGGGCATCGCCTTGGTCCGAACCGTGGATTTGCAAATCCAGGATCCAACGATCCTCCTCCCTCATGGTTGGAGGGGCTTCTCATCCAAGAACGTGCATATACTTACCTCAGTCTGTTGTAGGTTCCATGATCCACGGGGTGTGTGGTGACGATCTCATAGCGGCGAAGGTGCTGTTGGAGGATGGCAAGGAGATCATACTTGCATCGCTCTATCTCCCATACGACGCCAAGGAACGACTCCCCTCGAAGGAAATGGTTACCATTGTCAATCATGCGGCCGCATCAGGCTTGGACCTAATCATAGGGTGCGACGACAACGTACACAGTACTGTCTGGGGAAGCAGTGACATGCTAGGGGACATGCCCTACTGGAGTATTTATGCTCAGGGGGTCTCGACATTTTAAATAGAGGTAATAAACCAACGTCATTAACAGGGTCAGACAGGCGGTCATCGATATCACCATCTGCAGTCCTAAAGTCACCTCACTAATTGTGGGCTGGCATGTGGTCGAGGGTGGTGTGGACTCACCGACAAACTACGCTTACAGCCTTCAATAAGGTTCGCAAAACTAAGGAAGAAACCGACTGCGCGGCCTTTAAGAGAAACCAGATGGAACTGTCAAAGGTCATCCTACAAAAGATGCGTATGGCGCGAATTCTGGAAGCTCCACCGAGACGCACCTGTGCTCATTGGTACATCGGATCGACATAACACTGATGCAAAGAATTTGCGATTGGTGTATTTCTGGACATTGATGGAGCTTTCAATAGGACTTCCTTCCAAGCTATGTCAACTGCTATGGTTGCACGTGGTTTGAACTCGCTAATTTACCAATGTATCAACGCCATGATGAGACATAGGGTAATACATGCCAAACTGGAAGGCGTGCAAATGTCACGACAACCCACTAGAGGATGCGCCCAAGGAGCTGTTCTGTCACCATTGCTGTAGAATTTGGTGATCGACCTAAACAACATGTGCCTCTGGACCCTGTGGTATGCAGACGATCGCGTTGTAGTCATCCGAGGGAAAGACCTCGCTACGATCTGCAACCTGATGCAGTCTGCACTGAGGGAAGTTGAAAGCTGGTTCCGCAGTACCGGACACAAAGTTACCCCCTTAAAAACGGAACTTGTACAATTTACGAATAACAGAAGAAGAGCTGGCATTAAACTACCAATCTACCAATCCTCTTCGGTGAAAAGTTACAAATTTCTAACTAAGTTAAATTTTTAGGTGTTATGCTGTATGCCAAACTCAGCTGGATTGTGCACCTTGGCAATGTGTGAAAGAAAGCGACTAATACTCTCTGGGCCTGCAGACAATCCATTGGGACCACCTGAGGTATCAACCCCAGGATAGGATCACTCATTGGTTGTACACAGCTGTAGTTAGACCTTCGCTGTCATATGCTGTCATGGGTCGTCCAGGCGACAGGCCGGATTATCCTTGGTAGGATCCAACGACTAGCATGTCTGCGAATTTCCACAACCACAACTCCTAGTGCCGCGATTGAGACCTCCATTGAATACATATATCTGAAGCGTGGGCGCGGCGTCCCTAGCCAGAATTTCGACAGTCACTTCTGTGGTCAAACGATCAGGGGGCCAGAAAGATTTATGAGCGGATGATCCGCCTTGTCTCTGAGTTAGATATCTCCACCGACGATTCCAAAACGACTCTGAGTGTACGGGTAGGTGTGCACTGCCCGGAGCTGAACTTCGATTTGGCTTTCAAGCTAAGCCAACATAGCAGGCGGAAACAGCAGCCATTCGATGTGGAGTCGAGGAACTCAACAGGCGCGGCATCCGCAACAAGAGGATCTACATCCATAGCGACAGCAAGTCTTCGATAGGTAAGCTATCTGCTGCCACTACCCTTGTGTCTTCCGCAAGAAAATATGTGGCATCACCATCAACCAGCCCAAGGTTAGGTGGAACGATGTGAGCTACAAGCACTCGAGAGAAGCCATCTGCTATCCTCAACTCAACGCCTGGCGTAAATACCCCAATTTAACCAGGCCAAACCTAAGACTGTTAATCCAAGTGCTCACCGGACAGGGGCGGTAAAATATCTACTTCATAAAATTGGATTCTTGGAAGAATCAACCTGTCGAGGCTGCATGGAGGTTGAAGAAACGATGGAACAGTCATATGTATGTACCCTGCGTCCACAGGGATGAGCATTTACTTTCTAAATGTAGAGTCCACCAATCTCAAGCGACTAAGGGAACTTCCACTTGAAAACCTAATCAAGTTCTCGAGAGAAGTTTTGGTGGCACTGGGCATGTCCCGCCCCCCAAAACGATAAATATATACGCTTCGCGTTATTCTCGTTAACAATTTACCACCTCATCAAAAATTTATAGGTTTAAGATCATTAATATGTACGTCTAATTAGGTAGCTGTAAACAGCTGATGTTGTGGAGGGGACGGATATTTGACGTTCCTGTATTTGGGGCGTTTTGGATAATCAGAGTTCTACTCCAGCATGTTTTCCTCCACACCACACCGTCGAGTGTCAGCTTATGCAGCTACCTAAAATCCCCACACCACAATATATTGAGAAGTTCCTTGGGAAACCGCAAAATTATGGATTTGTCTCGTGTAGGCTGCCTTCTTGGTTACCTCTTTTTCATTTCTCCATGTATCGATGTTTGCCTGAATATTGACCTTACAGCTATTTTTCGATTAGTACCACCTAGCAAAGCCAATATCAAACCCTACTTTCATGTAAAGTTTCAGAATTCCACCTAGTGGGGAAGTTCGTGTTCACTTATGATGATGATTATTATTTTATGCACAAATTGCATATTTTGAAATTCTGTAAATCCGAGAGATTGCGTTATAAAATCATTCAACTTTGCAAACTTTTTTGATAGAATTTATTCTATGTACGTTTTAAATATCTAAGCTGTAAAATATTTTCAACAGGAATTGTGTCGTATATTGTGATATACAAACAAATCGGAAATGTAGAATTCAGGATCACTAAAATATATTTATTATTCAATTAAACATCTCCAAATACATGTCGTTTATAATGCATATTCCAAAATAGGGTATTGTTGTACTTTAGTTCATTTATTACAGGTCTTTGCTTGCTAGTTACGAAGAATCGGATTGCAAGAATTGACGTTGTCGTTTCATTAAAGTAAGGGCTTTACATTCCAAGAGCATGTTGTGGTCAGGTGGTAAGCCAACACACGCACGCAGCAAATTTTCGATACACATTCGTTGTTTGAAGAGAGAATTAACAACAGGTGTATCCTTTGGCACTAAAGGAGCCTTACACAAATAGCTCAAAAGTGAAAGAACCGGATAGAATGTCGAGTACTCCACGTCATCTACGCATTTGAACTGAATGCGCATACACATTTCAGCAAGAATGATGAGATCGAGGATGATAGGGGCGGCCAAAAGCGAGTCTTCGCAAGTATTGTGTATGACAAGCGTGTTCAGGCCACCCATCATAATCTCAGAGGTGTATTCATCCAACGCTCGTTTCGAATCACCAACATACGGTACGTACTTTATGACCACGCAATGGTCTGGTTTCTCTCCAGGCTTGTACAATATGGAATTGGATCGAAATGTATCATCCACCACATTCGATTTGGTCACTTGTTTGGAGTGAAATTGCTTGGGCGAGGAGAGATTCTTACCATCATTGTTTCCTAAATGGTTGTAGCTCACAATACTCACTGGCTTTATGCCGGCCCCAACAAGAAAGTCAACTAGTACGCTTTTCAACTTCGTCTGGCCTGATTTGAAATCATCTCCAGCGATAAACACCCCTCTCTGTTCGGCAAGGTCAATGATTCCAGGTAAGAATGTGTTTTGGGGTGAACCGTTAATGTATGCACATCCCGATAAAATGGAAGCATACGCAAACAGAGCTGATGGCGATATTTCCTCGTGATTAGAGGCTATTGCTTCTGTAAGGTGCTCAGCAGTGTCATGAATGCCCTCGATGATATCACAGAAACGTTCAGTATTGGCCGTCCATAGAAGTATCACTCGATCAACACCAGATTTTGCTCGGAAATCTGCAATATCATTACATATTGTCTCAACCTGTTCCAATTTATCACCCATAATGAGATTATTCGCGCGGTCTGCTTGATTTAAGGCTATGAAATCGGCATCGTAGATGGAAGGACGGGGGTGTAATGTTTCTAACTGTTCTTTCAATTGATTCAGGAGACCTGGTTCCAATACGGCAGCGCGTTTACAAGACTCATATAAATTTACATTGGAGATATCCCACCCATCAATCACTACATCGTTGGGATCAACCATTGGGACCAAGGATTTTAAAGGAACGTAGAAGTCTTCACCGTTGTCACCAGCTCCAAGGCGTATCGTTGATGCTTGAGTTATTGAACCAAACCTATATACAGGAATAAAATTAGGTTGTTTCCATGTCAGTTTAAATCGGAAATGTTATAAGTTTAAATAACAGAATTCAAGTTGCAATTAAAAAGATTATGGTAACCGGAACTCGAACTCAGACTAATGATAGTCTTAGTAAGCCGCTTGAAAATAATTATAAGAAAGACAATCTTAATAATTGCCTTTATCTGAATACTGTGAGTGCACACAACCTATATAAAAATATCAAGATCATCAACAGCTCGATAATATTCAACAGAATGTTGCAATAAGTTGTCATGTAGAATATAATCTAATGCCATTAAGAATGGAAATTTCCTATTTGCTTCTTTTTATGAGATCTGGAATAGGCATTCAGATGTTAACTATCAATTCGTCACTTACGTAGAAACGAAAGATGTAAATACTTGCTCATTTTGCGTTTTTTGTTGAAATGTTTCAGAGGTTTTTCAGCCGCAACATTTATCCTCTCTCTCATCGGAAGTTTCTGTTGATAGTTTAGATTGTTCTGTACATCTCTGCGTATATTGAATCCTGGCTTATAGTGCACCAAGTGCAGTTTTACCTTGAAATTGCGATTTTATGCTATCCTTGGCATTTAGTACGCATCCCATCCCAAATTTCTAGCATACATGGTCAGGAATGATAGCAGTTTCTTATCACACCCTAGGTACCCGCGTCCCAAAAATTTTAATTTATATAATTATTTATTATTAATTTTAATTATTGTACCCTTATGATTGAAATATCTGTGCTTTATCTCGGTTTAAATTGCGTAGGCTTTAAGTACTTAAAACTGATGTTTATTTTATTTTTTTTTGTTTCTTCCTTATATTTACAATCTGTTAAGTAGTTAACAATAAGTAAATGTCTGTTTTATTTTAGCGTGCGCAACATTGATTCATTAATATAGTTGCCTGAAACTAATGTTTGTGATGAAATTTCAAGGATCTAAAAATACACGCACCCCCATTTTTAAACAATTTTTCTGCTTTCAAAGTGTGCACTACACGGCGAGATATCCGGTATGTATTTGTTAAATTAACCAATAATTTCTCGTCATTACCAAAAACATTGTAAAATCTACTGATCGCTTGTCGATATAATGGGGAGAATGAGAAGGTGTCAAAGGTTTTTAATTTTCGAGGTGCAGGCCGCTTGCGGGCCTCCGTGGATTTAATTTGGCCAACATACAACAGGAAAATTTATATAACTTTTGTGTCATTATTAGGGCGCGCATTTTGATGATCTGACATAGGTTGTGCATTTTTGGCGAATAGAGTATTTTTGATAAATTGTATATTATTTTCAGCACAGTCAATATTTTTCCTGAGATTTTTGTTTTTTTTTAGGATCTCTTAAATGTAAATAGTGGGCGAGGCGATGCCGATGGGCTAATGCATAGCACTGGTCAGTTACATGCAGAGTGACCAGGTCTCCCGTATTTTCCGGTATTTTGGCCCATTTTTAGGCAATTGATTCTATATCGATACTTTTACTAACGATTATCTCGTTTACACGGCCATTTACCCCAAAGCGCTTGAAGGGCGTGAAGCATAAATTAAATAATGGAAATTAATCGAAACTGGGTCAATGGTGTGAGTCGTAGAGTTGTTAGTTGTTCGGTTTAGACAAAATAACGGGTATGATGATATAATAATAATAAAAACATAATTAAATAAAGGAAATAAAATTATTTCAATATCAGGGCACTGAGTTTATAGTGTAATTCCGTTGTGATATAAATCTCCCATATTATCATCAAATGTAACCAGGGTGATTCCCTGGTTACATTTCAGGTTTATTATGCTTGTTTAAGGTTTTGGTCAGGAATAGGGAAATAACAGCGAAAACACAATTTAACATAAAAATTAATTCGGCCCATGCTCGCCCAATCTACTAAATTCAGCTTAGGACTACAGGGTCGCTTCGCCCACTGTCGCTTTCCCGACGTAATTGGGAATGAACCTCACCTAATTGCATTTTAAAATAATGTCTCGCTCACTATGTAACTATGTTTCATTTTCTTACGAACTGACGTGTGTATTTCGTAGTTCAGTGAGACTTGCCAAAATTTTTGCAGTTTCAAATTTTTTGATGTGTAGTAACTTATTTATTATTATTTTGAAATAAAATATAGTAGAACCCAATTTAACAGAACTAATTGGACCAGAGCTGTTTCGGATAATCATTTTGGCTTAATTATGTATATGCGGTTTAAAGTGGTTTCACTTTATAAAAATCTCTAAAGTTTAAAAAATCAAAATTACACACTTAACTTAACGCTCCATTAAAATAAAACAGTGTAAGATCGAAATACTAAAATCTAAGAAGCTGAGAAGTATTTATACTTCCGCTGGTATCACAACCGTTTCGTTAACACGGGTTTCGGTTGACCACAGTTCGGTTAAACGGGGTTCTACTGTATATCGTTGTTTAAAATGTCATTTTTGAGATATCATTAGGTCACAATTGCATTTTGGTGAGGACGGTTGTCTCTCCGTCCACGCATATTCTCCAAAACTATAAAAAAATATCGGCAAACGGTTTTGACCATTAAAATCATCAGAAAAGACTTAAAGTTTAAACTTCCCAATCGACATCTGTCGACTTCGTGGTAGAACCGGAAGATCGAATGTTAAAAACAGCTTACAATTAGCGACATCCTTTATAGTTTTAAGGAAAACACGTGATATACGGCGAAATGGAAAGATTGCAAGCATCTAATGCAGTGTTTCTCAACGTTTCGTGACCGTGACCCACGTACGGACAATTGGGAAGGATCTATCGCCCCTCCTATGTTTGTAATAGTATTGATAATTTTAATAAATAGCGCCCCCATTGGGGATGAACGCCCCCTGACTGAGGGTCCATGGTCTAAAGCTATATGAGATAGCGGGAAACGTTTTTCAGATGAGAGATAAGAGCAAAGTTTTCAAATTCCGGTGTCGGCCGTAAACAAGGTCGGAGTCAGGGAGCGGCAAAAGTTGAAAATGGATTAATTTGTAATTGTTTTCACGAGGGTATCTTCTGATAGGCCCCTCTGTCAGGAGTTTGTGGGTCCGCCAGTGATCGGAAATGACACAATATATGAATTAATCGAAATTTAGGAAAAGAAACCGTGCGTATTTAGAATTAAAAATTGTTCCTTGTGATTCAGTCATCATAAGGGAAATAGTAATTATATTAAGGTTCGGTATAAACCGGAAATGACTTAAAACAAGGAAAATGACAAAACTTGTGTAAAACTTGTTTCTTTTTCATTTTTACATGTGCCTCCCAGAGATTATTCAAAACGAATGATGAATCTAAAAAAACTGTTTGCGTCCCTCAAACGATTCCAATTATTCCAATGTGGTCCGCGAGTAAGAAAAGTTTGAAGACCCCTGGTACATGCCCTCCAAAAAGCATTTAACCTAACTCTTATCAGCCAAAATAATTATACTTTACACGTTGTCTAACCGTGTTTTTTAACCTGCTCAGTAAGTAATTAGAATCGGTTAACAGTTAATAACAAGTAACTAACATTACTTCCTTATAATGACAATGAACTTGTACGTGACGTGCATTATTTCATTAAACTACGGTATATCAAGCATTATCAGTCAGTGTAATGATTAGGTAGTTTGTAAAGCCTACCAATTTGCGCACTGGATTCCTTTCTTAGTCTCCCATTCCATATTATTCCGATTGGCTTGAAGGGCCGCTGTCAGTGTGCTGCCATTATTACCACCCCAACCCACTAACATAACCCCCAATTTAGGGATCTTTCGCTCCGTCCGAATTGACAATTCAACATCTTCTGGTGTCACCTTAAAATGTTAGATTTTAAGTTAAACACATTAAATTTCAAACAATGTTGCATTACAACTCATATTAATGGGTGACAAATTTCTATCTACTAAAGCTAATAATTCATTTTGATGAGTATTGAATGTTAGACTGGAACTAATCGATACTTAACTCTTAAAGGCCGGTTATTAGTGTATACTGTAACATGAAATGATGATTATCAGAATAATTAAGAACATATCAGTGTGGGTTCAGTGATTCTATATTAATTCAATATTCACTCTAATTTCTCTGATAAGAATTACATGTTAGTTAAACATTGTAACATGACGTTTATTTACATCAATGTATTGTTTCATTTCATAATATTCTGTGAAGTAACCGAATGATTGTAAATATCTACAATTCCGTTTATGATATGATAATGTAGACAGAAGTTCAAGTTCAACTTACAGTGATTTTCGAATTGCCATCCTCGCTTATTGTCTCTACCCTTGAGGTACGGTATATATACTTTGCAGTAATGTAATCTTCGTCATAGGTGACTCCTTCGCTATTGACATTAATTTCCATGGTAGTGATTGCTACGAGTTGTGGACAGCAGTGTGAACGAGACGACTTACAAGACTGGAATGCCAGCGATAGCACACAGAACCACCACTCACTCACGACGGAGGCGGCGCGAACAAATCAATAAGTTTATATTTCATGAACATGGATATCAAGACGTTTTAGCCGCTTGCGGCATTTACGATAACTGAACGCTGCTGCTTGAAATATTGATGATCACGGTGCCTATCGTTCGAGGTTCAAGGGATATCTACGTCTGTTCTATATTGGCTTCCTTAGGTTAAGTTAGGTTAGTTTAATAAGATTTACACAAGTAATGTGTTACTGTATCTTAGATATAAAGAATATCAGAGGAATTAATTGTTGACCGTTATATTGTGTACGTTTTTGTGTTGGCTGGCAGAGTTTGTGAGTGTCTCATAAAAGTAAAGTATAATTTCTGAGATTCTGTTCCGTAAAGTTGAGGTTTCCTTAAGTAGAGATAATATTGTATATATGAACAACTGTTTACTAAAGTTCCGAATTGTTCCCTAAAATTGAATTGTGAACTATTACTCATTGTAAGTTGAGTAACTGTATCGTAAAGTGAATAAGTGTACGGAAAGTATAAAAATGTTTTATAAATTTGAGATAGCATTTCATAAAATTTATGTAGTTTATCTCTTGTACAAAAAATCTGTAGTGTATATCCATAACAACCCAACACACTTTGAATTAAAATTTCACACATTATTTTACCTCATCCCTTCTCGTTTGCATAAAATTTTACCCACTTGTTGTTGCTAAGCCAAATGAAAATTTTAAATTAATTTTTTTCTCCATTAAGTAGCTACGCAACCCAAACTTTTAAACCACTCTAGAGCAGTGGTTCGCAACCTTTATGTCTCCCCACCCACTTTTTAATGTTTTTCATAATCGCGACCTATCCATCACAGCACATCAAAAGGAAAACTAACAAATACCGAACAGTGTATGCTACTTCACTACTGTTTTCAAAGTGTTCGTACCTTATGTCAGATGAATTAGTTATAAATGTTTTGTTACAAAATCTTATTTTGTAACCGCCAAATAATAGAGATTTTGAAGGTTAGTTAAGGATAAATATGTTTAAATGTTTTTGTTGTAAATGTGTTGGAAATGAGTTTTAGTTGTAAAAGGGATGTTTTAAAACTTTCCTACGTTAGGTCTTCATACTCACGTCCAAAATCAGATTTTTGACAGAGAAATTCAATCTTAACCTAGCAATGATGGTATTTCAAGATTGGTAAGGTAAATTTTATCAGTGCAAGCTAAGAATCAGTTTTCTTGGGAAAAGTTATTTCCATGCTGCGACCCACTAGAAATTCGCCACTAGTGGGTCGCGACCGACCGGTTGGGAAATACTGCTCTAGAGACTAAACTAGGAGTTTTCAAAAAAGTACGTCACTGAAAATTTTGAATAAAACACCATACTTACTTTACTATTGTATAAATCTACATACCAAGTATGAACGCGGTGGACGGCGGGATTAAAGTAAAAAAATATATATTCCTCATAAAAGCGGCGCATTTGCTGGGTTTTTGGTCGAAACCAAAATCAAACCTTTGGTTTTAGTCTTAGGATCGACCGAATCCAAAACCGAAACCGACACTTAAAACTAGGGAAGAGCGGTTATTGAATAATATCAATTAATCGGTATTTTTATAACGTAATATTAACCGTTCAGTTATACCAATATAAAATTAACAGGTAGTACAGTTAACCTTCAAGTTATTATAAAAAAAAATATTAATAATTAATTATTAATTTTCAGTTGATATACCGCGTGATTTGAAGCTCGATGCAAAGCTTGCAGGAGAAACTAGTGTACACCAAGTCTTACGGATTTTTTTTATCGAGCTTATATCGGTTTAAAGAAAAATCCAGAAATAGTTCAATTGGTTGTAAATAGTATAATGTGTAAGTACAATTAAAAACCACAGTTAAAACATCTGTTTGATCAGTTTATTTTTCAACTGATATTTGAAGCAAATTGGATTTTTAAAAATTGAACATAAAGAAGTTTTTGTCGGCTCAAGTCTTTTGAAACACTTCCTTAATTAACTCAGCAGAAACTCACTCTACCATGAAGTTTAAATCCACATCTCCCGATATTGATTTGATTAACCCAGGGCGACCAAACGCCCCGTAAAAACGGGGTTGTCCCATTTTTTAACTATTATAACTGGCGTTCCGAGAAGAGCCTCTCGGGACGCCTCAATATCCCGTATTTACATTTGCTTTGAAAATACACTTGTGTGCACCTTTCCGGCGAACATCTTCATAATGATTCTTGTCATTATGCATTACAAGTGTTTTTGGTAACGCTTATATTATTCTATTGCAAATTATACCCAAACGTCAGTGCAAGTTTAAGGAGAAGTAATCCACAGAATAGAAGTATACTAAAAGGGGATGCTCTCTCTTATTATTGCTCTTGATGGAGATTGCGATATAAAGCAACACATCGCGTCAGTGAAACACGGGAACAAATTGTGTGCCTCAACTAGCAGCAAGTCGTTTGTACATTATTTTATATAACCTGATTCAAATGAAGAAAACAAACTTTGGGCTGCTGACTTAACGCAGACTTTTTAGTAATTACAAGGCTCTAAATATATTTTCTTGTGTGATCCAATTCTTTGGATCATTTCATTGGAAACATTGGAAACATTTTTTGAATTAAATTATATATTCATTGATATATTGAGAAAATTAATACCTCAAAATGGCTAAAAGGAGCATGTTTTTTATATCATGTCTCAATTGAGGGGCCTCATTTAGCTAGAAAATAATAAAATAATGACACGACGCCTTCCTTGAGAGCGTCCCGTTTTTTCAAGTATATGATTTGGCCACCCTAGATTAACTAGAAGTCAGCCAGCGAGGAAATTTTTAGATTTTCACAGATCATGTGTATATTTTCATTTCAAGGTCTTCTATGCTTCGTATCACATCATAGTGTATATTTTTTAATTCGTGGCGTGGAGTTGTATTTATACCGGTTATTAGTTGAAATAAAAATACATAACCTTCAGCGGTTATACCGGGTCGAATAATAACCGCTATATATACCGTTTACTCGAGAACATAACTCGATTACTTGATTACATAGTTAATACTGCCCATCCCTACTTAGAACTTACAATCAGCGTACTATTGCATTCGTTACCCTCGCACACACGAATTATGTGAAATTTGCGTGCATGCATTTCCAAGTTAAAATCGCACATATTTGCGATAAATGCGTATAAGTTCTCTTGTTTATTTCATTGTAAAAATAAAGAAGTGCTGCCATATAATATTTGGGAACAAGTTGCTGTTTTTTTTAGAATATTATTCTCATCCCTAGTAATTTCCTTGTAATTGGACAATCCAAGACGGATCCGATTATCGAGCTTGTACTGTGTTTTGCAATAATAACGTTCAAGAAGAGAGGGAGAGTAATGGGTGTGTGTTGTATTTGTTTGTATTATTGTTATTTGGTGTTGTGAAGTAGGAATTTGTAGAAGTAGCAAATGATGTAAATTCCAAATAAAGGATTGTCATAGTATAATAACGTTCAATTTTACCACGGATTTAACATGCTCGTAAATAATATAGCTACGTGCAAAGTGTACAATATTACTGTGCAGCTCTTCCACTTTAATTCAATATGCTAGTTACTGTGTTATCTAGAGTCCGACCGAAACCGTCTTTTTTAGTTTCGGGCGAAACCGAAACCGAATATTCGGCTTTCTCTCAGTTTCGGCCGAAACCGAAACCGAAAACCGAAACTTTTGTCACGTCTATAAAAGCCATACAATTTTATAACAATTGTGAAATTTAAGTATATATGAAAACTGGAATTAGATTTGTATTAAATTGAT
>JAODVP010065371.1:0-13821 GCA_025400035.1 Tetradonia laticeps
TTTAAGTATTAAACGTAATTAATTCATATCTTTGAAACAAAATGAGATATCACAAAAGTGTAAACGGTCATCAAATCAGGAGGAAATTGTACATCAGATATAACTTTAAAACTTTTGAAAATTCTACTTTCAAAAAATATTTCAAAAGCCATTTTCAAAAAATTATTGAGGTAAACCAAATAAATCTTACATGTAGCAATAGCATTTGGCTATGACTACATAATATCAAAATTTCAGTTCGACCTCAGCACTTTCATGTAAAACCACCAAAATTCTGCCAAGGGGCAAGTAACACTGTCCACTTTTTAGCCGAAAAAACTAAAATTGACGTAATCGAAAATTTAAAGATACTGCTCGGTGCAGAATGAAAATCTGCATGCAATAGTGTAAATAATTTTCCCGTAACTCTAATATTTTCCGAGGAAAATCGGAAAATCATTTTCGGAGCTTAGGGAGTGGGCCTCGGAAAAATTTGAAATTTGCAGTACTTAATGCAGATTGAGTCGAGGAAGTTTAATTTGAAGAAATTTTTTTATTATCACTTATATTGTTCGAATTATTAAAGATTTTTGAAAATTTCAAATTTTGGAATAAATAAATTTTTTTAAACATTGAGATAGCACAAAGTTTTAAACGGTCTTGAAATGAGGAGGAAATTGTAAATCGCATACGTTTAAAAAATTTTAAGTTCCTATTTCAAAAAAAATGTTTCTAAAGCCCTTTTCCAGGATACTATGAAAGTAAACAAAATAAAACTTACATGTAGAGATGGCTTATGGTTATGACTACACAACATCAAAATTTGAAATCGATCCGCGCACTTTCATTACAATATTAAAAGTACATGTAGATTTTTAATCAATTGAGGAAATTGAGAAAAACTGCCTTATCATATTTTCTACGAATTGTTATATCTCTTTGATTCACCGAAATAAAGGAATTTTGGAGCCGCAATAAATGTAATGTTTTATTAAAGTCAACAAATATAAATTTGCACAATTATACTTACACAAAATATAATATGTATAAAATATGGGTAACAAATACAAGCGTGGCACAAACCAAGAAGCGGCGCTTCTCTTAGTTTTGAATATAATGTCTCATAAATACCTAAGATTTTACAACAGCACCTAATACATGTTAAAAGCAGCTGTGGAAAAGTTCAAAGTGCCTATCATTGACTTGACTAGAATAGTATCTTCTGACATAACACGTTAATCCGTAAATACTTTTGTCGAAGGGTTAAGAGGACTGAGCGCAACACCCGAATGCATTGGATTCCTTCGTATGATGAACGTTTTAAGACCAGTTGAGGAAATAACATTAGTTGAATTACCCTGCAAATATAATTCATAAGTTTTATACAATTTCATATATTATTACATGTTATAATAAAAGGATTATAATACTGTACATTTTTCAACCAGGGCTGTTCTAGGCAATAATCCATATCAATACGTTGACTAGGAATTAAACACAGCAGGCGAGTAATCAGTTCCTTTGCTTCACTCGAAACATTACCGAAATATTCATCAGGGAAGCAGTAATCACATTTTAGGATATTAGTGGTTGTTTCTTCAACTGAGTCATCCAAAAATGGCGACACACCACTAAGCAACACGTAGAGGAAGACACCAACTGCCCAGTAGTCTGTGTGTTTGCCTACTGGTTGACCGAGGACCAATTCAGGTGAAGCAAACTCTAAACATGCAGGTGGGAGGATTATACTTTTAGCAGTGTTGACACAGTCACCAAAATCAATAAGTTTGATTTGTGGAGTTCCGTTTGAAAGATCTACCATTACATTTTCTGGCTGAAAGTAGTAATAAAAGTAAAGTTAGTAAAGAAATAAATGTGTTTGTTAGGTTTGCACTGTTACCTTGACGTCCAAGTGAGCTAAATTCTGACGATGAAGCCACGCTAATGCTGATATAAGCTGTGTACTATAGTTGCAAACTTCTTGTTCAGTATACACTTCGTTTTGGATGAGGTAATTGTATAAATGTAAACCACGAACACTACAAACAGTAAATAAAGTTGCTAAGTACACAAATAATCTGGTATTAAGCAAATTGTTAAGATCAGTATCTGTGGGCTAAATCCCCGTTTTACACTCGAAAAACTTCAAAGTTATGGATACTTTTCGTTTAAATCACCATAGTATGCGCTTCTCCAAGAAACATTTATATAGTATTTTAAAATACATTAATTTTACGGCTAATTTTTTTATACATACATTTCCAGGACAATAGTATCAATCCCAGGAACAGGCGCATTGTCAAACAAAGCCATAGCATGGATAATATTCGGATGTTGTATCCCAGCAAGCAGGGTATACTCCGCTTGAGTGACTTTATGCGGTTGCCTTCTCCGAAATATCTGCTTGAGGGCAACTTCCTGACCTGTGCCACGATCCTGAGCCTTGCGGACTATAGAAAAACGTCCTCTATCCAATTCCTCACACTCAATATACCTCCTCTTCAATTGTTCTTGTTGCCAACGCAAATTATCCGCGACTGGTAACGTCACAGTCACACTGTGCAGAGAAACTTGTCTATTCGGAATTGTAACAATTCGAAAACTATAAGCTTCTCCTGGAATCAAATCCTCTACAGTATAACTCAACGAAGTAAGCGCTTGATTATTATTAGGAGAAAGCCATTCGCCAGTCCCAATCTTGCAATATTCAACAAGATACTGCTGATTTCGATTGGAGTCATGTTCCCACTCAATCAAGACACTAGTAGATGATATCACTTGAATCCTGGGTTCTTGTAGAAACGGCAAATTCTCTGATACTACAAGATTAGCAGAGCATTGAGCACTACCAACCTCGTTCACGGCTATACAAACGTAGGTCCCTGAGTCTGAATTTCGTACATTGGTGATGATTAGCGTAGCAGTTCCCTCAGAAGATTGTCCTAGCTGGAAACGGCCGCCATGCCGCATCACACACGGATCAGGTTCAATCTTCCTCCATGTTATCTGACAAGCACGACCGCAAGGTTTAACAGTGCACGTGAACACTGCTCTATCCCCGCTTAATAACGTAGTATCTTTCATTTTATCAATAAAGTCCGGACATGAAACTTCCGGTATTATAGTGTCATGTAACATGGTAGCGTCTATAGACCGTCTACCATGGGGAAAACTCGGCTTCCTAAAACGGAAGGACCAAGCTCTTCTATTTCCGTTGGATAATACATGTGAAGGCAGCCAAATCTCATGATCGGAAGTAGACGTAGTCCTAGTCAAATAACCCTGCGTCGAATCATACCGCACGATTGTTACTATGTCCCCGGAAGTCAAATCCGCGTAGTCATTGATTAAGCGTGCTTGTGTCCCTGGTGCCATTACGTGATTATCGTACTATACAAAGAATTAACTTAGGAATCTAACATATATAACATATACTGTGTAATATATAAATGTGTAGTAGAATTGATGTAGGCCTAGGTGAAACAAGACATGCTTTTATTTAGTGTAATATTTAGTGATATATGATGTAATATTAGAAAAGATGGTAGAATTCAATATTAGACAGTAAATAATGTTAGAAAAGGCGTGAATTTGACGTGAATACATCTTAATTTAATAACATTTTCGTAATCCAGGAACACAGACGTATTCACATCAAAATGGTGATATATTAGATTTGTTAATAACAATCATGCTCACCCCGTTTTGGACCTTTCTCCTCGTGGCAATCACATTTTATACAATAGAAAGCAAAGTCATATTTTTAATATGTTTAATGAAAATATTGTACAATTAACTCTACAAATAATTTCTTGTATCACAGTTTTTAAACACAATTTTCTGATTGGTTAAAATTTTTGGAATCGCGTCAATGGAACTGTAGTTCCATTTCTCGGTCATTTTATCCCCTACAAGGTAAGAAGAATAATCAGCATGCATTTTCTACTAATTACTAAGCGACCAATAACTAATTGTAAGCGATAGAAAGGATTTGATCCTAAGTTATTACTTACCGTTCCGGGACTGCTTTCGGACCACCTCCTCGCGTCCTCGTTGCTATTGTTTTCAGCCACAGGCATCGTCGACTCGCTTTTATGTTTGCCAAACAACCCGTTGAGAATCCGCTTCGACTTCCGATGCTCTTTGGTGTCCTTGCTGCGTTTGGTTGTTAGCTCCGCATCCGACGGAATCGCGATTGTGTTCGCATGGTGAATGGGATTCCCCGACTTTTTCCCGGTCGGAAGGGGTGGAGGAAGCATTCCGAACCGTGGATCAGGTGTTTGTATATCAAAGGCAAATGGCGAGCTGGATTTACATATAAAAACGGAAAACGGAAAGAGAACTAAATTATAAATTACATAAAAAAGCATTAAAAACAAATAGGAAATACACAGGTGTAACTTGTAAGAGCATAGTTCTAAAATTAAGATGAAAAAAGTGTAACCTTAAATAACATTCTGAAACGACACTTAATAAATAAAGTAATAAATTAAGTAATTCTTAGCAAAACAGCAACAGAATGTTAAGAGCACATTAAGAAACCATGTTAGTATCATTTTAAATCACGTTATATTTATATATCAATCAATTAATACGTAATGTTATTTATGTACAATCATACAATTCTATATACACCGTCAAAGAAATTCGAGTATCCCACAAAATAAGTATAATAGTGTAAACGGAGGAAATACAATTAGTTACTCTGCTGCAAGAATGTAAATCACAACGACCATAATATTTATTATTATATTCATAGAAATTCTATATGAGTATTTCGGCTATGTAATTCCTTTTTACTTCTTTTAGATTTAGATGTGGAAACTGCGGAACCCACAAAATATGATGAAGCAAAAGAGTGAATAATGTTACCTCTCATATTTACTTACTTCCAGGTAAGGAAGTTATGTTTGAGCATGAAAGACAGAATTTCAACCAATTGTTTCCCTTCTGTAGTGGTTTAAAATATGAGGAACGTTCCAAAGATAAGTTATATTATTTTATAAAACCGTTCTTTGTCTTGTCTCGACAAGTAAAATTACCTATCACAAATTAAAAAATAATAAACTGTCTTCTGGAACGATCTTCATATAATATATATGTATGTATAAATATTTCATATGCATAGTAAATATAAAAATAGTAGATATTTCAACTTGCAAGACTCTTCCTTTGCTACTTTTTAAGTGATTAGATATCTACTATTTTAGTTCTTTTTAGTACAATATTAGAACGTTAATCTTGGAATTTGGTGTTGTGTGTTTAACCTGTGTTTATTAATAATTCATAATGATTTTTGCTTCATCTAATTGTAAGATGTCGAATGATTTGATATAATACCCGTGTGATACGTTAATAGGTAATGGAAGTGTGTTCGTGTGTCTACATTATTCTCATTTGGTAGTCTTATATTAGCAAATTTTGTGATGAATTGTACAAGTAGCATGTTTATAGCCACGTCTCATCCATTTCGATACTGCTATATTCGCCCATTTAGTCCCATCACCACATTTAAATATGTATAACAATTTACGATTTGTGATTTGTGATTACCATGTTAGAGTGTACAGCATTCATCATCGTTATACTCGTTATACGACAGATTCACAACCAAATGATGCGGCTCACAATCCCAGAAACCAAAAGCTGCCTGCTTTTTAGCAAATAAAATACTCACGAGTCTCTCGTCAGTTGATTCTGATACGCGATCGGACTTTGGATTGCTTTCAAGAAATTCGTCTGTGATTGCAAGATGGCGTCGATCGTCGACTGCCATTGCGCGTACATTTCCGGCGAGGGCGCCTGGCACTGCAGGTGTTGCATCGTTTTGTTTGGATCGGTGGACGTCAATATAAACGAGCATTGCTCGTTTGGGTTTTGTTTCATATCCATTTTGTTCATCTATTAAGAGAAACAAGATATAAACTATATTATTCGCCTTGAATTCAAGTTTAATGATGTAAAAGCCATGATTTTGACCTGTCACAACAATTTATGATAGAAAATGATAAAAACAAAAACAAAACCTACCTGAATATGTGTTTTATAATAATATTTAGGACTAGTAAACTGATTCTTTCTCCCCGAAGATTCCGAAAATATAATACTTTGTTCGAATAGGAACACGTGCAGTTCTTTGTTCTTGCCTATAGTCGAGTTGGTGTTGGAACACAAGTCAGTGACAACCAGCGCGCCGTTTAGTAAAAGTTTGCCTTGTGCCGTAATTTTACCCTCGAAGCCTTGCAGTCGTCCCACGTCCATCATATCATTAGCAGCTTTGGGTACCACAGTCATCACATGCAACGCTTCGCGGAGCATTTTCGCCTCGTTTTCTAATCCCGCACGTTCCGTGTGCTTCTGCAGGTCTTTCAACAGTAGCTGGTACTTCATAATACGCTGTACTGGTTTGATTAGCAGATCGCAGATTTGCAATTTGTGGCCGAGATGTATTCGCAGCTCTTCGAAATAGGTGTCGAGGTGTTCAGACACTATGAATTCACTGACTGGTTTGTTTTTGCAGTAAACAACGTACATGTGCAGCTTTCTTTCAGATCTCTTAAAGAGAGGTCCTAATTCCGCAGGGTGGTCTAAGCATTTTTGTAGTTCTTTGAGGAAAACGCTAAAAATATAATAATAGCATATTATTATTAAAGTAATATAGTAATATTTGAGTTTATCACGGGTGACAAATGAGAAATAACGGTTTTTCAGGTGTTTCCGCGGATAATATCAGTTTGGTTTTGAAAAGGGTCATAGTTTCGATGTTTCGCCTTCTAATTTAGTATTTATATTCTTAAGACGCAAAGTGCTGGTAAAAACTGCTATTTTCTGAATATTGAATCTTTAAATTTACAAAATCTGAAATACCTATTAAAATTATCGAATTTCCAATTATCCAAATAATCTGGAAGTTTGGAATTTCCTATTATTCAACTTTGCAAAATATTTTCGATTAAATGAATTGTTTATTTCGAAAAAAATTAAACATTCGAGAATTTTAAAAAACGAAAATATTCTCTATTTGAGAAATAGAATATATTGAAAAATTCGGTATATATGATCGGATTTTTGAAGAAAGGAAGAACATTAAATTCGGAGAAGTTGAAAAATACTTAATCGAAAATTTTATATCGAAAATTTTTGAGAGAAAGATATTGATTAATCGAAGAATAAAATTTCTTTAAATACAGATTATCGAAATTTTGATAACCTGACTCATTGAATAATTAAAAATTCGAAAGACTTAATATGTAATTTCTAAATTCAGAATTCGAAAATTTGATAAATACACATTGATTACTTGCGTAATGCGAAATTCAAAAATTTTAATATACAATTTTTAAACTTTCGAAATTTGAAATTCTGTAATTTCAACTTTCGAAAGGTTAGAAATTTTGATAAATTGAAAATTTTAATATTTCAGAATTGGGAAATTTTGTTAAATTGATATACTGATAAATTGCAAAATTAGAAATTCAAAAATTGTAATATGTAGTATGAAAGTATGAAAATTTCGAAATGTTGGTAAATTGAAAAATTGATTAATTGAATAATCAGAAATTCGAGAATTTTAATATTCGATTTTCAGAAATGGAAAATTTAAACACAAATAGAAAAATATGAATTGGATAAATCAAGTAGTTGAAAAATAACAATAATAAATTTCCTGATATCAATTGTTCTGCACCTTTCCAAACTTATTATTCTTACCGTCTGATATTTCGAATTTTTCAATTTTGTAAATTTGTCGACTTTAGAAAATTTTCAAAGTTTGTTAAAATTTTAGAAAGCAATACATTTTAACAATTTCGACCTCAATTTTTCTATTAATGTAGTTTTCGAATTTTCAGTTACAGCATATTTTATATTAGTAGCTTGAACTTAATTATTACTAGATTATGAAATTTCCTTAATTATAATGTTAGAATGTACATCCAAAACAACTGTCAATCTTAAATAATGCTATTCTCCTACTTTCGATATGCCCAATTTTTCAATTTTCTATTTGTCGAATATTTAAAATTACGATATGTTAATTTTTAATTTTGGAAATTCTTGAATTTTTTCAATTACTTTATTGAAAAATTAATCAACATTTCTATATTATATTCTTGATGCAAAGAATTTGTTATTTTGTCTATTTGTTGATTAATCGATTATAAATTCCCTTCTAAAATCGATCACAATTTTTTATATTTTTTTGAAACTTACTATTCTACGATTTTCATAAAATCCGTAATCCATAATTTATATTTCTAAAAATTCTAGAATTTTAAACATATTAATTTCACATTTTTCCAGTTTTGAAATTGTCGAATTTTCAAAGTTTGAAATTAATTTTTCGTGTTTCTCATTTATTCCTTAATCTATTTCCCGATTTTCCAAAATTTATGTTTTCCAAATTTAATGGCCTTTTAACGTTCCGAATCTTTGATTTACTGATTTACATATTCGATTATAAATTTCAAATAAACGTCGTTCACAATAGAATCTGCGCATTTTAACTAAAAACATCTCGGGTTTGAAACATCGGAAAATCGATAAATTGTACTAATTTAACATTGAGAAAAGCCATTGTTCCAACGTTACCCCATTTGATTATTTTCGATGAAACCGCGAAAAAAACCCTGTTTTTTCTCATATATGAGTAGAAATCTATATAACTAAAAATATAGAAATTTCTCTGCATTTAAGTTTAAGTTTAAGGAAATACAGCAAAGCGGCTTTTCGCAATTATAAAAATACTATATGTATTGTAACGGACAGGTTCCTTCCGCGTGAGTTTGTGGTCGTTTTACGAATGTCCGCATCCCACGGGGGGAATGCATGCGACTATAAAATGCCCCGTTCATTTCGACAACGGCCTCTTCTCGTACTGTCGAGTGTAACATAGTGAGCAATTATGTACTACAGCAAGACTAGTGCCTGGTGGCTTTGATTGTACGTCGTGTAATATGGCTCTTTCGCCTTGCATTTCCTTTTCTAAAGGAAACTATCTAGCCATACTATTTGAGACTTGTGCGCGCCTTATAATATTGTAAGATTGTATTTCCTTTTGCAAAGGTTTTGATTGTTCTCTATAACAAACACCGTCATCGAGATTTGCATCGACACAAATAAACTTTGACACCCAAACTTGTCTATTGCTCCATCATTCCGTTGTAGTATATACATAGAAATAATGAACTTACTCTTTGTGCCAATCATAAATATTCTCAATATTCCCAAACACCATTTTATCCTTCCCGGACTTCAAGTCCTCCGGCATCTGCACATCACAATTCTCGTCCTTCATCGTGGGCATGTAACCGTGAACGATAAGTGCCAAATCCTGCACGTACTTCTCCTCGGTCTCAATCAGCTCCTGCATCACATAGCTGCGCTTCTCAAGGTGTGTCTCCTTAGCGTCAGACGAAGTGCTCTCCTCAGCATGCTTATTATCACCCTCATCGCCACTGTACACAGTCGCCGCTTCGTTTGAGGAACACTGTGCCGACAATTCCTTGTGTGGATTTTCGCTATCGCTCAAACCATCCGGTTTCGCATCGCGCAGTAAGGAATTCCGCTCTTGGTTCTCAGTGTGTTGCTCCTACAAAAGGAAGATTTATTTTTCTAACTGTTATATAATATCGCAATGTATCATGGTTTGCATATACGCATGCGGTGAAATATGGCGTGCAGGATTAATACGTGCCTTTCCAAAAATAACCAAATAAATTCAAAATAAATGTAACTGAAAATATATTTTACAAAATAATACCATAATATAAAATAACATGCGGTGAATTTCAGAATTTCAGCGTGTAAATATAACAAAATCAAACAAATTCAAACAAAATGTGATGAAATACAGAGAGGAAGGTTGCAAGCTGAAAACAAGTGAAAATTCGCACCATTCGCTCCTTAACTATTTGCTCTATCTCCGCTAAATCAGCCGACGTTGCCCCTTCTAGTGATTTCAACGTTAAACTAGACACCTAAAGACGCGACACAGAGAATGACAATGTTAAGATAATGGAATTACCATGAAGTATAACCATGGATTAAGAATGATCATGATGTGTAAATAATCAAAGTGAAATCAATTACCCGCTTGCTAGGATTCTCTTCAATAGGAGGCACTGCACTTGTGGTCGCGCCAGCAACCAAAATGGGCTCCTGAATGGGCTTCATCGGCGGCGGCAGCTCCACCTCGTCGTCCACATCCTCGCCGCCTCCATTGGCGATTTCGTGCGCTAAGCGGTTAATGCGGATAATGCGCTCTTCTTCGTCCTCACCCTCGGACACTGATGGCTTGTTGCCCATTTCGTTCGGCACCTAGAGGAACAATGAATCCGACTTGTTAGCGATAAGATTCGCAACGTTTGAATGCCTTTAATAACAACTCAATGTCGTATCAGTGATATCACATTTGCGAGTATGTATTTTGAAGTAGGCACGCACCGTGTACGTAAGTAAGTTCGACCGGAAAAATGATAAGTTTATCAGCAATGAATTTTGCCTTCCAAACCAATTATACCCCGCGTTGATTGCAGGAATTCTAGGTCCCACCGCGGCTTAATCGATTCAAATGCGAGGGCCGTAAGTAAGTCACATTGTTGTTTTACTTCAGACCACTCAATTTTCGAATTTCGTTATTATATTTCATCATTCCGTTAAGCTGATTTTTGACATTTCCGATTCACGTATTTTTAGTATTTCTATATGTTGCTTTTTTCAAGTTTTCGATTAATATATTAATACATTTCCTTGCCTTGCAAACTTATTACATTTCTAATGTTAAAAAATTCCGATATTCCGAATAAATTAATTTTCTTATACTCGAATATTCAATATTCCACATTTGTTGATTTTTCCAATTTTCGATTAATCGATTATAAATTTTTCTATTAATGTATATACATATATCACGAATTCTCCGAATATAGTATTCTCTTTTCAAACTTTCGATACTTCTTGTTTTTCCAATTTCTATTTCTGGACTCTTGAAGTTATCTATTTTTCGAATTTTCAATATTAAAAGATGTTTTCATTTGTCTATTTATTGATTTTTCCGATTTTGCATTAATCGATGACATGTAATTTTAAATTTTTTGATTTTAATTCTTATTAATGTATGTTAAGAATTCTCAAAATTTATACCGTTATAAACGGTTTCTACTGTACTTCGATATCCACAGTTTTCAATTATTTTGTATTTCGAGAATATTTGGAATTGTTATATGTACATATATGGATTTTTAAAACTCTCGAAATTTGAATTTGTAAAATTTTAATTTTTTGATCACTTTTATTACTTATTCAGTTATCTATCTTTTCATTTATCAAAATGTCCATTTTTCCCGATTCAGAGATTTTGTTTTTTCGATTTACTGTTAGATACTAAAATTTTTAAATTTTACGATCTTAATTCTTTCTTTAATGTATTTCACGAATTCATTATTCTTCAATTTTGCAAAATTTCGATATTCCAAGTTTATAAATTTTTAAACAATTTTCAAAATTTCGAATAGTTACTTTTATATTTTTAAGATTCTCGATATTTGAATTTTTAGAAGTTTCACATTTTCAATTTTCGAATTTTTAATTAATCAATTATCTCAATTATCTAAAATTGAAAAACTTTTAACATTTCGACATTCCGAACTCAATTTTTTTTATTTGTTCATTTTTCCTATTTGATATTATAACTTTCAAAAAATTTCCATCTCAATTGTTTTATTACTATATTCTTTGAATTTACCGTATTTTTTATTATTTTTTAATACCGAATTAATCAATTTTCTATTTCTCGAATTTTTAAAATTTCGAATTATACATACATATTTCGATTTTCGTAATAAGTATTCGTAATCATTCAATTATCTATTTTTGGAGAACTTTTGAAATTTAGAATTGTTGTTTTTCAATTTTTGTTATTCTCCAAACAAACATTTTTCACGTTTTAGTATTTTCACTTTTGCGAACTTTTTCATTTCAATTTTTTTTAATTCTTCGTTTTATTCATTCGTGCGTTTAAATGAAATTTTACAAATTTCGAAATTGGAGAATTGAAATTCACGAAATTAAAAATTCAAATTTATGGAGTTTCTAATTATAATGACATATCAATTTTTGAAATTATCAAACTTATCACTGCATAGTTCACACAACTCACTTTTAAAGCATTGTAAACATAAAACTTACTTTTAGCGATCTAAACCATCGCACATAAAACACTGATATTCCCTTGCTCTACTTTTACTTCGACTTCGATGGCTTCGATGGCTTCGATATTACTAATCAATTATCACCGCTCCACAATAACTGTCACTCCACACAAATATTTGATAAAGATAATTTCAAGGACGGTAAGTTAATCAAACCGAAATTAGGCCAGATGGTCACAGCAAAGACTTGAATTACGATAACTGCTGTTGCAAACTTGTAAAGTAGTAAATGAAGCAAATTATGTACCTTAATACGTTTATCGGATCCGGTCTTCTTGAGCGGAGGTCTATCGGCCGTGGACTGAGTCTTCTCCACTTTGCCCTGTGACAGCTTCCGTAGTTGTGGCGGCAACCATTTCCGGCTGGAAAAACAAAGCGCATTTATTGGCTCGGCTTTCATGTCAATCGCTCATCGCTACAAACACGCTGGAGGCCTGAGCACACATCGGCGATACATCAATGCACATCTTGCTCGCTTCATCTTGTATCGCCTTGCATCGCCTCGTATGTTTAATGATTGCGTCATCATGCGCGTTAAATACAGCCTGGTTTCTAATATTATGTAGAACTTTCCCACTAACACAATGTGCACTATACTCTACTCGGAAAATTACCTGCAACTCGACGAGTTCCGCCGATTAGTCTTCAACTTTTCGGAACAACAGTCGGAACATTGTGCGCGAAGAAACTTACGTACTGCACTCATTATCACAAATTGTTCCGAGATGAATATTAATTTACCAAGTGTCTGCGTGTGTGAAACGTTGCGCAATTACATGCGAGTTATCTACACCTTTTCATTCTTATCACGTGTTTATAGCGCGTGCAAGGATTGCCATTTCATGATGAGTAATTATTACGATGAAATCTAGTATCTAGACTTCTAGACTAATATCAGTGAAATTGAGTAATACGCCACCAATAATGTCATTAAACAGGTCCTGAAATGCGTCCAAAAAGTGTAAAAATGGGACAAAATGCCAAATATGCGTTAAAATATATGAAAATACTTGTAACTATCTATAAATTTTTGACGGGTCCTTTCGAAATACGAAAATATATCTTAACCTCTATAAAATTTCCTAAAATTTAAAAAAATACCCAGAAATATCTTAGAAAATCTAAGAATATATAAATGTCTGAAAATATCTTTAGAATGTTTAAAAATATTGTAATTGCATCTAAAGCTGTTTAAAAATTTCTGAAAAACCTTGAAAATTTCTAAAAATGTCTAAGAATATCTGCCTAAGTTATCTAGCAATGTAAAAGTGTCCAAAACTTTCTAAAATTGTCGAAAAATATCTAAAAATGTCCCAAAATGCAAATAATACTAATGGTTTGAAAATGCCTAGAAACATTAGAAAATATAGTATCTAAAAAAAAAGTTGAATATCTCAGAAAATCAAAAAATATGTCTAAAAATGTCTGAAAAGGTGTTTAACATATTTAAAAATGTTAATATAATATGCCATTCTACATAAAACCACACAAGTAGATATTTAATATTGAATGTTTATTCAATTGTTCAAAAAATGTGTTTAAAGAAATATATAGTTAATTAAAAGTTAATATATTATTTCATATTTAAATAAAATTTGAAGAAAAAATGCAAAAGCCGAGAATCAAACTCGAA
>JAODVP010065371.1:13921-33364 GCA_025400035.1 Tetradonia laticeps
TCATATTTAAATAAAATTTGAAGAAAAAATGCAAAAGCCGAGAATCAAACTCGAAACCTTCGAATTTCCAGTGAGTTCGCTTCCATCGGAGCTAAGAAGTGATGTGGTTTTCGGCTATAACGTTAACCGTAGTAAATTTGTTTATAATATTTTTTTACAAAATGGGGCTCTATGGCGTAAAATGCCGAGACACGGGTCAACCTCTAATTTTCCAAAAAACTTATAAGTCGAAAAATATGTTCCAAAACGCCAAATACTTCCAAAATGTTTGAAAATATCAAAATATGTCAATGAAGATATGAAATTTTGTGAAAACACCTTTAATAATTTAATAAACCTAAATATGTCTAAAGCTCTCTAAAAATGATTTCAAATGTTTAAAAATACCTAGAAATAATCATCATACTGTCTTCAAACGTTTAAACATTTCTAAAATTTTTTTGAATGTTCAAATACGTCTAAAAATGCCTAAATATGTCTAAAATAATCTACAATGCCCAAAAACGTATAAAAATATGGAAAAAGTATATATAAAAAAAAATTTCTATATATTTGAAAATATTTCAATATACTTAATTATGTATGTTGAAATATTTCTAAAAATGTCTACAAACATCCAAAAAATATCTACAAATATCTAAAGCCGGCAATATTTTATCTATTTGCATGCTTCTAGCACGGTTCTAACATGATTTATGTCAAAAATACACAGTATTATGCAAATATAATGTTAAATTAATGGCAGACTACGTGTAGGTCACACAAAGTCGCGTGCTACAATGTTTCGCATGTCCAAGCGTCTCTAATGGACGAGCGCACGCCTTCTTTGCATAACGCTTAATTACTTTTCATTTATTTACTGTATTACCACTCGCAGTTGAAATCAAGCGAATGTAAATTTCGTTAATAGATAAATTGAAAAACAGATTGTCTGTTAATAGGTAGTACTCACCCACTGAATCCTCGACGTTTGTTCACCGGCGACGAAGTGTTGATCGCGCTGCCCTCGTTGCTGCTGGGCGCTGGTTCTGTAAATAAGGAATATCATGAGATCTTCTGACAAACGATTGTGTGCGAATAGCGCGCTCGATTGACATCCGCCATGTTTTATTTAGATAGCAATATAAGCAGATGTTTGCAATGTAAATAGTGATGTTTAGTCAGAGTGATACGCGGTGCATGTGTGACCAAGCGCACCTTGTTTCGCATATTTTTGTACTTAATGTGTATGACAACATTGGGAATTGCATGAATTGCGATGTGGATTCGGGGCTTCCAGCATGATTGTTTTATCTTTCATAACATTCGCGACCATATTTTATCAACATCCGGTAGTTCCAACTAATTTACATGTTTTATAATCTATCATACTTGGCAGGAAGTGTATTTTCGCATTTTAGCTTCGTTTCTAGTGAAGTAAGGAATGGCATTTTGGATATGTATGAGAAACAAGGAAGATTTTATATTTTTATAGGTTAATTCTCTGTTTTTTTTAGGTTTATAAATTTTTGAATTTTCCCTGGCTTCCGGAACATTTTTTGAAGATTTTCAAGTTTTTAGTCAATACTTCATTCCTTATTTTTGTTTTGTTATTTTCAAGGAAAAAAATTGTAAACACAGTTTTCGTGTATTTAAAAAGTTCCCAAGAAACGTTTTGCTCTTTTTAATGCACAAATGTAATATTTCTTTTACAGCACGATTTTTTTTGAGAATTGTCCGCTTTGTCCACATTTTTCGGTGATTATTCTAACTTTTCTGATATCTGGAACCATCTGTCTGGCTGATAATGTTGGTTTCGAGACAAGTAAGATAGCTGAAAGCATTAAGTAAAAGAATTGAAAGGAAATTGAAATAATGAACGGGCCGAGTTCAAAGTTGTTTTGTTGGGATAACAACTTGCAGTAAATTACAGTAGATTACAGACGAAATGTAATTTCCAACTGGTTTGTAAATGGTAAAGTAATTTGTACTAATTAGAGGAAGTGACGTCGCTATTTATAGTCTATATTCGACTATGTAATTCGAAGTGACGTACAAGAATTCCCGAATATAAATCGACGCACAATGCGTAGGAATTTCATAATAAATAAAGATCCTATTAATAAATCCACGTAGGAAACACCAGGATATGAAGTTTACAATATAAAACTGCAGGTTGTTTGACAGAATATATGATGAATTCTAATTAAATACTCGATGACAGGAAAAAAACAGAATTCGATTATATGCACTTAAAAAGTACGAAAAACGTCCTAAAACGGAAGAAAACATGTTGTTAAATATGCAGCCACCTCCAGTATTTGATCAGATATAAAATATTTATAAAACAAAACACGCCCTATGAAAAAACATTGAAAATACTCAAATGCATTATTTTATAATCCTGTTTTTATAATTCTATTTTATATAAGTCTATTAATACTGTTATTTATTAAATTGATTTTATTTTGATTAAATTTTAATTTTATAATTTCATTTATTTCTCAAAATTGTCTAAATCTAAATTAAAACTAAAATTAAAACAATTACTATTGTCGAGAGAAGTTTTGAATTTTTCCATAAAAAATATTAATTGTTTTAAAATATTCTCAAAATAAGATAAAATATTTTTCATCAATTCCAATTAAATCATTATTTAGTCTGTTAGTTGGAGAATAACAACTAGTTTCGATTACAATTATGGAACCCTGATGATGGTTTAATTTATTAATTTTGATACATATTTATTAATGTCCCTAAATTAATTTTTTTTGTGCAGGATGTTTATAAATAAACTTAAGATAATCTTTATAATGTCTATGCTCTTTATTTAAAATATGATAAGCTATACTTGAAAGAAGTTTTAAATTTCTAACTGCATGTTCTTTTATTCTAATTTCTAAAATACGTTTTGTTTGGCCAATAAATTTCGTACAAGAGCCACAATTAAATAAATAAACTCCACAGACTTTATCTCTATTTTTAGGGTCTTTATTGTTTCTTATCTAATTTATACCAGATTTATACTAATATGAAAACCTTCATTATCCAATAATCAATGGACTAAAGGACCGAAAGGACTAAATTGGTATTTTATATATAAATATATATAAATATTGTAGTGTTCGATAGATTCGTATGTGTGCAATTTGAATGCTTATATAATTAATGGATCACAAACCTTGTCATATTTGCAATCTAATATGAGTTCCAACTCTCCTACAATTAAAGATTTGATTAAATTCAATGTTTGCAAAATTGAAAGCTGCGTATATTTCTTACATTTATATTGACAAGTATTTAATTTTAAACAATATATATATACATATGTAATATAATTATAATTATATATAATTATAATTATAAGAAAGTATTCTAATTTTGCACATAAAAAAAGGTTTAGGCAGAGTTTTCACGAAACAGAACATTTGCAGATTACATGCAAAATATTATTGCAACCAATGAATTGATTAATTATCTTTGGACTTGGTTTGTAGATTTAGCAATTAATGTTTTATCTGTCGATGAACCAGAATATTGATAAATTATATACTTTTCCTTTTACGTATTAAAATCGAACGAATTTTGTAAGTATCAAAGTATTATATTGATAAGAAATTTAATAACTTACGTATTATCACTTCTAACGCTACTTTCACGAATCGAAACGTTTAGATGCAGAAATAGAAAAAGTCCGTTCATTTTCCTGTTTTTGATTACCTGGAAGAATAATATCCTGTACACCAGGCGCAGCATCATATTGAATTGATACAATTATTTATAAATATTTACCGAAAGAAATTGTACACCCTTCCAATTAATCGAGTTGCTAATTTTTAAAATAAACAAATCACAACTTTTACTATATTTTCCATAGAATAGGCAGAATTCTCTCTATTGCACATTACAATAACATATACACTGTTTTGTTTTGAAGCTAATAACTTTTGAACTAACTAACATAGAATAATGATCATAAATGTATTTTATCGAAAACTTGATTCTCTATTTAATGCTTTTTTGTACATTTTAATACCTTGAAAATTAGTAATATTATAGAGTAACATGCTGACTTTAGTCTTTATGGGATTTTATGGAATACATAATCATATGTTTTAGATTTTAATTACTGGTAAATTAAGAATGATAAAATTTTAAGGATTTATAAAGTATTCTTTATCTTTCGAATAGCATGTTTTAGATTTTGTATCTGTTATGATTCAATATTTATGAATTTTCAAAGATGTCAATTACTTTTTCATTTTTTGTGATACATACAAATATTTTGTTTACGTTTGGAAGCTAATAACATTTTAACAGTTTAACATAGAAAAATGATCAAAAATACATCTAATCAAGAATTCTAATCAAGATACTCTATTTAATGCTTTTTTATATATTGAAAATTAATTCTATTACAGAGATTTAAAGCAGAGAGAAGTTTTTAAAGGATTTCATAGAATTCATAATTTGTTATAGATTTCATTTAATTACTGGTAAATTAAGAATGAGAAATAATTTTGAGGGTTTATAAAGAATTATATCATCTATCGAATGGGATTTTTTAGATTTTGTATGTTTTTTGGTTTAAAAGTTATTCCTCTTCAAAGGGACAATAACTTTTTATTTCTTTTCGATAGAGAAAGCTGTTTTATTTTACAACAAAATATAACTTTTAACGCGTTAATAATAACAAAATGTCCCAAAAAATCATTCCACCTATTGTCCCTGCGATTGCCTGTTATTTTCACGACGTAGTCGCTATAATTTTAGATTTGTCCCCACATAAGACTACACGAAAAACAAAATCTAACATATAATATTTATCCGCACATAATTTTTATATTTATGCTTTCATTTAAACTTCGTGTCACCACAATATTCATTCGCACATTCCGATTCGCGCAATTAAATAAAATAAAATATTGTATTATAATCATATGAACATATGTGAAAATATGTCATTATATACGCTCAATATAAAAACACAAAACAATTCACTTCACAACTCACTTAATTCTCCACTCCGTTAATTGAATCCACTTGTCCACAATGTGCTAATAACTTTTTATTAGTCAGCCGCGCACTATATTCGTTCCGCTCGCGCTGCTCTGATATGTAGTCGTATTAAATTAAATATATTCATGCTATATGGAGATACTGACGACGCTCATTCGCGAGGCACCGAGCAGATTGTGTGCGGTCTATGACTACACGCTTTTCACGCCACAGCCAAATAAAAGCGGCCGGACTGCCAGCATAGCGCCATTTTTTCCGACCGCAAACACCTCAAACACAAACGCGCGCAATTAACGCGCAAAAATTGCGAGAATACAGCCATCCTGTTATGCTAATTTCCTTATGCAATTCCAGGGATTTTCCTTGCATTTGCAAATTGGAATAAATTAAAACATCAGAACTCATAGGAAGCAATCAAAGTAATGTAAATTAAATAATAATAAAAAATGCAGCCAATGTAGTTATGAAGATTTTCATAACTATGTATACAGTACTGTTAATTCCCAACGTAAATATTTACATAAAACGTTTGCCAAACACGCCACGGCCGACGAAACACGAATGCAGACATAAATTCCGTAGCGATATGTGCGGAATTCAATGCAAACTTTATCAAATTCAACGATTAATACAAATCTCAATTAAGTACACTCCGATATTTGCTATTAACAGCATTTCATATATTTTAATGTTCTAAGAAAGTGTAGTATGTATATAGAGCTTTGTAATATTTTCGGAAGGTTGCATTAACTATGAATCAGCTCCAATCAAGATGAAGAGATTTAACCATTTAAATTAGCAATGATATATTCATTAAATATTTAGGGTTTATAAATGAACTCGAGGAGTTCATATAAATGGGAGCGCGTTGGTATAATTAAACAAAATTATGAGGTAAATTCACTTTAATATTTCTATCTTAACAACCTATAGTAAATCTCGGGTTATCCGGACGCTGATTGACCGGAATGCCAATTATCCGGATCACTTTCAAAGACCGCTTTAAGCGACGGAAACACGGAATTTTAGGAGAGCATTGGGCACATTGATTATCCGGACGGGCTCCGGTCCCAATTAGTTCGGATAACCGGAGCTCTACTGTATTTAGAATTTGATACTCTATTTAATGCATTTTTGTACCTTTTAATATTTTGAAAATTAATATTTCATATATAACGCTAACAGTAGTTTTTATGGGTATTATAGAATGCATTATCAAATGTTTTATATTTTAATCAATTACTGGTAAATTAAGAAAGGTAAATAAATGTTATTTTAAGGGTTTATAAAGAATTATATTATCCCTCGAATGGTATTTTTGAGATTTTTTATCTTGTAGGGGGAGACTGTGTACAATTGAAACTAAGGACGGTTGAAAAGTTTGAATACCGTTTGCGTTCGCTGGATAGTTTGCTTATAGAGACCTACATTGTATTATTCAAAAGCAAGTTTTCACACATATTTTTCGATTTATTTCGTTTGTATTATAGGGACGTTATTGGTTGTGTGTTTCTGCTTAACATGAACCTTGTAGAATATTGTACCGGAACTGATTTCTACATCTCATTGTTGTAATAAAAATTATAAGGGGTTTTGTTTAATGTACGTCTTAGGTACAGTTGAAACGAGTTTAGTGGGGACGGTTGAAACAATATATATAACTTCTTTATGGAGGCTTCTTTCTAGCTCCCGAAAGTATACGTAAGGAAAACTGACAACTATACAATTCTTCGATACATTCGGTAGAAAAATGAATCAAGTGTGGAAAATTGATATAGGATTCCATTCCATTTGATGGCGCCTTCATAGAAGGAGCACCCAGACCACCCTGTATTAGGTCCGTTGTGCATCACCACGCAGGAGGGAGTACTGCAATCACCCCGACCCAGAATTTTTAAGTTCCATGACCAGGGACCGTACTTTCCCATTCCCGGCGACCTCCGAAAATGCGTATAACCACACCCAATTTCCAGTGATATAAGATAAAATCCCTATAACCACGTGAACATAATGTGATGTAACATACTGGGCAGAACTTAACCAATAAACTTTCAGAGGTTGATATGTTTTCTAAGTATATGGATATCTGAAACCTATGGTCCGTGATGGCTTCTTACGGAGTTATTGCACTTTCTTTTTGTATAATAAAGTCTTTGTGTAGAATTGTGCAATTACAGAACAACAAATCAGAAAAACTAAGCAAAGACCCATCGGAGACCTTACGTTTCCTATATCAAAATGCTCAGAAACCTTCGCTTATCATCTTTTGAAAGTTTGTTGGTTAAGTTCTGTCTCACCTTGTATATTAATCGTAATTGTGACTATAATTAGTTTTTTTTATTAATATTTCAGCGTTTAAAATATTCAATTGCTGGGTTGGGGACGGTTCTAACAAACCTGTTTTTTTTTGTTTAAATTGTGCTACTGAAAAATATTACAGTTACAACTAAACTCACACGTCCTATTAACAGATAAATGCATGCTCTTTCTTCTTACTGTATGTTTTGTATTGTTTGAAAATAGCAAACTTATGAATGAAATAAGTGCCCAGTGTCTCCGGTGCTTTAAAAGTTATGATAGTTTAACTACTTAACATATAAAAATAAACCAAAACGCAATTTAAAAATAATTTAATGCCCTATTAAACTTATTATTCTTCCATAATTTTTTAGAAATAAATACATAAAAAGTAATACACATTTTATGCAGATATGCAGATTGATTGAATATGAATTAGTTAGAACGTTCAGATTAATTGAATATGAATTAATCAGAACTCAATAAAAAAAAAAGTGAGGTTTCAAGCACAGAGTTATGAAAAACAGGAAAACCAAAGGCAAATCAACAAAATTCACCCAGAAGCGACAAATTAAAGGTCACGTTCATCCCACATCAGTGCTCATGTGTTCAATTCAACGCTATTATTGCAAATGTTCATAATCAAAGCGCCGCCGCAAAGTCGCGCCTGTCATTTGCATCCTGTTTATCGCGAACTTTGTATGTATCAACAGTAGTTATTCTATCGTAGCATCTTGGACATGATTATACACGCCGGACTTAATCCGACTGCCTTTCGATTGATTGATAAATTGTCTCCTTCCGCAAGGTTTTCAAAGGGAAGTCACGTAGCATTGTAATCATAACGCGGAATATCTACGAATGAATAATAATAATTTAACTGAAAGGAACTTTCGATTTCTTGATCATTTATCTTTAAATTATGTTATAGATACAGATAGATACTGACAGATAGTAAGATATTGATTGTAAATGTAAATCTTGTTTATGCAGTGACGCGAATTGCCTGATTTAATTTTAGATTCTTTCGCGACAATCGCCACAGTGCCAAAAGGACACTGAATGAAACACGCATCACTTTATTTTATTTATTTTGTTATTGCTCTTTGGCAAATTGCCAGCTTGCTAGATTTCTAGTGGAAAAAGTATGAGATGTAGAGAAATTCATTACGCATTTATCATGATTCATACTAATTGTTAAGGTTTTCATGTTATTACAGTTTCAGTTAAATAATGTTAAGCTAGTCCAACCTTGATAATTTTGGTCATAAGTTTATAAGGTCGAGTCACTTTTTAAATAACATATTTAAAGAATTATAATAAGTATTATTAAACCATAAAACATAAAGAACTGAATTGTATAGCAAGATTTTAAATTTTACATTCGTAACCGAAAGTGAGGTTACAACCGGAACTTGTACACCGTACTCACACTACACCACAACTTGCAGAATCCATTTTTGAAATTCAATTTCTAATATATCTTACCTCTAAAGAGGGTGGTGTGAACTTTTTGCCATGGTAAATTTGAATTTTGGATCACTTCCGCTTGGAATAGAAAATTGAAAATCATACTCAAGCCACATCAGACCTTGTACAATCGAATGCTGGAAAGCGTTTTCTAATATCTCTAATAGTTTTATAGAGAGCGTTACGAACTTAGTTTAGATACCTATTCCTGCGATATCTTTCTAAAATTCACACTCGTACCACACCAGATTTTGTATAATTCAATCCTGCAACGCATTTTCCAATATATCTTATAGTTTTGAAAAGGACGCTGTGAACTTTCACCCATTACCTATTCCTACGCTTTCTTGCTAAATTTTGATACCTTCGTATCTCACACTAGAACTCGTTTAGTCGTATGCTGAATACCAGATCCTGATATTTCTTATATGTTGTTTTAGAGTGAGTACTATGACAATCTGGTAACTTCCGCTTGGAACAGGAAATTGAAAGTCATAGTCAAATCACACCAGACCTAACAGAATCAAATGCTGGATACCATTCTGGAACAACTTTTATAGTTTTGAAGAGAGCGCTGTGCTTTCAACATGTTACTTATTCTTCCTAAATTTGGATAAAATCGACTTATGTGTCACGTCCGGTTGGAATTGCATCTTGAAATTCATATTGACATCGGAAAACATTTTCCGATATCTAATATAGTTTTGAATATGGCAGTGTGAACTTCTACTCTAAATTTTCACAAGTTGAAATTTTGCAGAATCGAATGCTGAAAATAATTTTAGGAAATATCTCATAATTTTAAAGAGGGCGCTGTTAACTTCCACTCATCATCTATTCTAAGATTTTCTTCCTAAATTTTGATAAAATCGAATTCTGGGTCCTTCCGCTTGGAAAAGAAAATTGAAAGTCATACTCAAATTACAACAGACCTTAGAGAATCAAATGCTGAAAACTATTTTCCGATATCTATTATAGTTATAGAGGGCGCTGTAAACTTACACACATATTTAAAGTACAGACCGGGCAGAATCGAATGCTCACAATAAATTTCTAATATCTCTCATAGTTGTGACGAAGGCGTACGCACATCCCACTCGTTACCTATTCCTAGTTTCTTTTTTTCTAAATTTTGATAAAATCAAAGTCTTTCGTCATTTCCCCTTAGAACGGGAAATTTAAAATCAGACGAAAACCACACCAGACCTTTCAGAATTAAATGCTGAAAACAATATCTTTTATAGTTTTGTGGAGAGCGCTGTAAACTTGCATCTGTCAGCAATTCTAAGAACTTCTTCCTAAATTTTCATAAAATCGAAGTTTGGGTCACTTCACTGGGAATAGGAAACCGAAAATCATAATAAAACCGCAAAAGAGCTCACAGAATTAAAGGCTGAAATATTTTCCGATATTTACAAAAGTTTCAACTTCGCTGTCAACTTCAGCCGTCACCACACACTATGTTCCTTAATTTTGTGAAGTCGGAACACGCAATTGAAATCCAGGCGCAGACCACACAAAATCTTTCAGCATCGGATAGTGAAAAATCATTTCCGAAATCTGTCATTGTTTTAATTGGGGAGCTGTGAACTTCAACCCGTTACTTGTTACAGCATTTTTATTAAAGCTATAAGAGATACCGGAAAATGGTTTTCAACATTAAATCCAACAAGGTCTGGTATGATGTAAGAAACTTTTCAACTTTAAAACAGTATTCACAGTATTCTGATACGTTTTAGCGTTTTGAAGGAAATATACGTTCCCAATAATATATGTTCCCAAAAGATGTAAATTGCTGCCAACAAATATCAACATTGCGTTTCAGGTAATAATACTATTTTATAAACAAGAATCCAAACAAAAAGCTAAATAAACGACAGTGACGCTTATACTAAAAACACCAATCAATTTCTCTGTTTACTTTATGATCAATACTTCCTCATAATTTACTCTGTATAATTTACTCATTTCTAAAAAAACGCATTAAACACAGTTCGGCACGGGGCACACGACACGCTACTAAAAACACACCTTTTTGATGTATAATTTCGCACGCTTTCTGCATTTCAAGTTTTATGTATGCTCACCGCAACAGTGCCACCAGGATGTTGACATTAAAACGAAAAGAAAATACTCATTAACATGCTTAACATGCACACCTGTTGTGATAAATAAAATCTATTCATTCATACTTCTGCCATTTTAGGTCGGAAAAGGCAGAAATACCAGTTGCAAACTCGCGTGACTTACGCAAACAAATGAATTCAGCATCACAGCCTCTGATTTGATGTCCTTATATGTAACGCTGTTTTCTAGCCGGTTTAATCGAGTGAATTATGTTACGCTACTAACGACCAATAAGGTCTTTGCTTTTCTGCTATAGACAAACATAAATTTACTACTGTGAATAGCATCACAGCCGCTATCAGTTTGGAATCGTGAAGAGTAAAGAATAAAACTTAAATTTTTACCCCTGCAGGCTGATGCGAGAGGTCGGGTCAAGGTCAGCGCAAACCTATTGATCCCGCCGCAGCCTTACTCCCGCGGCTTTAGGCGGTGGATGCAGTGTACCGCCAACCGGAAATCATCATGAAAACGCTACGACGGTTACGACGCTCACGACACTCTTACGACACTTACCATTATCATGATCGGCTACAACTCGCCGCGATGGGCTGCTGCGCGGCTGCGGTGGTTGCTTGAGCACTGCGAGCGGCACCAGTCCCTCGGGCACGCCGCCCCCGGTCATCGCATCATGATCGGTCCCACGTGTCGGCATCCGCACCAGGCAAAAGTCCGGCCGGCTCTGACACACCTCGACCACCTCCACCTGCTGGCCCTTGGTCACAGTCAGCTCCTGCGGGCCGCTTGCGGTGAAGTCGCTCACAACCCATGTCATCTCAAGCACTCCGGTCTGAAACAATTATATAAGGCATTAATATACGCCGATTATTTTTGATAGATTATATAGTAATGTATATAGGCCTGTAAAGAGTGGAGATGCCAGCAGAAGCTAAAATGTTTTCGACATCGATTAGCTATAAATAACACGTACATTGACACGCGCCGGTGACATGTAGTGGTGGCGCGCCAGCCAATATTTCGGTGACATCCCCTCAACGTAAGAGACACGTGTCGTCAAGCGGCTGCAGGAGAGGCAGGAAGCGCGCGCGTCCAACCGCCGCTCCACTGCGCTCCGCTGCCTCTCTGGAGCGTGCATGATTAGATTTCGTCATTACCACCATAGATGTTAATTTTTTTCTACTGCGACTACACACTACACACTATACACTTAATAATAATAATATTATTAATTCTAAACTACATATTTAAAGAGATTATTAAAATTTCCAAGAATATTTTGGAATTGATTATACATATATGCAGCTATAGATAGAAATGAACTGATTATTCCTACAGAATTATAGATAAGGTTAATATTAAATTATAAAATGTCAATATATAATTGTATATAAGTGTATAATTGCACCAATTTTAATAGGTAATTTAATAATGTGCAGTTGTTGCAAACTTTCACTTTGTTTTCATTCATTTCACGCCGTTTTAGTTATGCACATGCGCAATGCCACCCGGACTTTCGCCACGCAATTGAAATTAACCATGAAGATTATTAAACTTTGGCAATAACATAAAAATTCCATTAACGAATCGGCCGAGCGGCCGTAAATAACGGTAAAATGTCGCCAAGATGCGGCGCAATCGCGGCGCAAATCTCTGATTTCGGAATTTCAGCGCGGCGCAACTGCATAAAATGCATATAAAGCGGATTTTAGTTGGGACGCAGACAAAAACTGCGTGTCGAATAACCATCTATAAAAACGAGCTATTAATGTTGCCAACATTACCACAAGAAAGCTGCATATGTTACTCTCTACGTTAATATTTTTGTTATAGAATAAAATGAGAATCTAAGCTTTTATTTTGTTAGGGAGATGTATTTAGTAATAAATGATTACTTGGAAGGTATTTTAAATTATTGTTATCTTATAGTCGTTTCGAATAATTTAATTATATATGATGATGTGCATATTGTCATTTGGAATCGTTTTGTAGATTTGAAATTTTAGAAATTCGTTTTTGTATATAGAAAAAAATTGCATATTATTGCTCCCTCAACAAGGCTATTTATTTTATTAAAGATATCGGTTCAACCTAGAATTTTAAGCATTTGGTTTTATTTTGGCTTAATCCATTCCTTAAGTCGTAAAAATAATTATAAAAGTTACCGAAAAAAGGTTTTCAATAATCGATTTGCCAAGATCTGATGTACCAGTAGTTTAGCTTCCGGTTCCTATCATTTTCGGGTAAAAGCGGAAGTTAAAACATTCTGATAGCTGATGGATGAATCTTCATAGACCATATACGAAAACTATGAAAGATAGCGAAAAGCAGTTATCAGTATTCGATTCAGCAGGGTCTGCTATGTTGTGAATAAGGTTCTCAAATACAGACCAAAAATTATTGAAAATATCGGCAAACGGTTTTCAATATTCAAATAGGTAAGATCTGGTGCACCAATTGGTTTTAACATCCAGATCATGTCATTTTCGGGTAAAACCGAAGTAAAAATGTTCTACCCGCAGATTCCTAGCGTTTACCCGACAACTATAAAAGATATCGAAAAACGGTTACCAGCATTCTATTCTACCTAGCAAGGTCTGGTTTGTTATAATCATTGATATCAACTTCCGGTTACGACCGGATGTGAACCTAAAAGTGAATTTATTAATAGTTGTATAGAAAACGAAGGGATTTGGAAACAAAGAATTTACAAGCGAAATAAATATTTTTAACTTCCGCTGTAAACCGAAAGTAAGTTGTAATTAACTTCTATGGTGAGACTCAATGCGACTAAACAACCCTATATAACCTACATTAACGTAAAGAACTCTCAAACATCTATAAGACTTGGCTTTATTAAATCTCATGCAATAGAGATTTTTTTTTATCGATGGGGTTTTGGTCTCTTTTTGATGTCTTAACCCTCAACCCGTAAAGTTTTAAAAATAACATATCGAAAAACTTTCGTTCGCGGAAAGCCGGAAGTGATTAAAGTAAGGGGTAAAACCGGAAATTGAAAAGCAATGAACAACCTTCATCGCGTTTACTCGAAAACTATAAAAGTGATTGAAAAACAATCTTCAGTGTTTGGTACAGCAAGATCTGGTGTGTTATCAATCTCCGGTTCTAACCGAAAGTCACTGAAAATACGAATTTATCAACAAATGACGACAAAACGTAGGAATCACACATTTTTTTCAGCTCGTGGAAATAATGTGCGTAATATAGAGTAAGATGGGGGAACGCGGACATAGGAGGAATGTGGGACAGTCGCTATATCTTTCGTTTCATTCACCTGGTTGATTTGAAAAAATTCATAAGCTTTCAGAACGGTATTTTATGCTGGCCCACGAAATTTGAGCGAATTTGGATCATTATTGTGATACCAGGACAATAAACAAAAACGATGCGTGGGTCCCAGAGCCTCAATAATTAATTATGTTTGCGCAACTTAGAATTCTGCTACAGCAATAATAACGCCCTTATTGCGGTGGATCTTGAATGACAAACGTAGTTGAAGGACTGGGCTCCTGAAGCCGGGCCAAAAGAATTTAGTTATGATATCAGTTCCTTTCATGAGATGTAGTGATTAAAATCTACATCTCTCACATGGGGTGAGAGTGGGCCACAACGTTGCAGTCGTACCGATAATATGTGTTTGGGACGGGTAGTAGAGTTACTGGACTATCCAACTAAATCACTCGGATATAACACCACCAAAACACACGATAGTATAAGTTCGATGGATACAAGGCCGCAGTGGGAACATCGGTAACGAAGCGGCCGATCGTTTGACAAAAAGAGGATCCTCTCTCCCGGAAGACTTCGACCATTTGTAGGTTGGGTTGGATCCACGCAAGTATCACCAACCTGTATAGGGCTAGATGGTGGGATACGGGCGCCGACATTCTAAGTTAGCCTTAGGTTACCCATTAACAAGCAACACGTACAGATTTCTTAGCTTAAACAGGCCCAAACTGCTAACCCAGTGTTCACTGGGCATGGACCAGTCAAATATCTACTCCACAGGATGGACCTCGCCGATGATCCAATCCGATGATCCGTGCCGGGGATGCATGGAAGATGGAGCACATCACCTGTGCATCCACCGTGATGGCCTGCGTTCAATGCTATGAGGAAAATTTTTCTGACCCGCTGGATAAGCTTCTTAGCTTTACGAGACTAGCTATGGTGGAGCTGGAAGTGTGAGCCTACAACTCGGGAGGATGCACAACGGGCCCAATCCAGGGTGGCCTAGGTGCTACTGGCTGACTACCCACTCGGTCCTCCCCAAATGGAATGGAACTAAACATCCCGAATAGAAATTGTAGAAGCTACAATTTGCGTCTAATGAAAGAAACTGATAACATGATTAAATTCTTTTGACACGGTATCAGAAGACCTTAAACTACATTGGTCATTCAAGATCCACCGCAATAAGTGCGTTATAATTGCTATAGAGGAATTCTACGTTGCGCAAAAATAAGTATTGAGCCTCCGGAAATTCGCTCAAATTTCGTGTGCCAGTATAAAATATCGTTCTGGATGCCTATGATTTTCAGCAGCTGGTCCAGGTTCCCCCTATGTTCGCCTTCCCTCATCTTACTCTATGTATTTACCATTTTTTTATTGGATTTTTAGATAGAAGATAGAAATATTGAGAAATATTGGTTTAATATTGATTTTACAATGGTGTACAATATTCCAATGAATAATCTTGGCGCATTATAGAAAAATATATATACATAAATATTGTGACAATGTACACACAATATTAAACCAATATTTACCAATACATATTTCGATCTGAGCAAGACAAAGCTATTGTGGTGGGGTTTTTGTTTCTGACTGTCAATCGTCCATTTTTATATTTTTAGCGAAAATATAAAAGATACCCAAAAACGATTTTTAGTAGATGTTTCAACAAGATCCGGTGGGTTAATCATAATTTTTTCAAGGTCTGGTTCGGCCACTTCCGGGCCGAACCGGAAGCATTTACTCTAAAACTATTTAAAATATCGCAAAACAATTGTCAACGTTTGACTAATCAGGGTCTCGTGTGTTACAAGCATGGATACTCACTTCCGGTTCAGACTGGAAGTGACCCAAAATACAAACTTCCCAAAAATTAGCAACAAAAATTACAAATTTTAACATTAAAATTTTATAGGTCTTAAACCGGAAGTGTTATAGAAATTATCGTTTTACAGATGCAAAATTGTGTTCTATTTCCACGAAAACAAGAATAAATATGCCTTCGCCACAACCAATTAACAACTCTAATTGCATCTAATTAAAACATGATTCACGCTTTAAATATTGATGATTAATACTGCATGTAACGTATCAACCACCCAAGAAACCTTGTTTACTCTAGTTAATCATGTTTACCATTGCATTCTGACTGGGTTGCCGCCGCAGGAGCCGCGCTTGGAATGAACTAGGAGTGTCGATCGTGTGCTGCCTCGTGAGCGTCGGATGCGAAGCGACAGATCCTCGGAACCACGGTAAGGAGATCTTCCTTTTCGACTTTTGCGGCTTGGGCAGCCCGCCGCTGCCACTGCTGCCGCCCGGACTCGACATCACACAACTTCACACAATGTTCGAGATACACCCAAAAAGTGACCGATTCAGTCGACAAATACTTGTATTAACCTAACTATGCTTGTATCAATTCTTGGAAAAACTCTTACTTCAGATGTATGTATGTATAATTAAGTTATGTATAATTTACTATGTATGTATTTATTACTGTATATACTGATATTTGTTTAGGAGGTTTTAAAATAGCACCAATCACTGCATTCTTTTCCAGTTGCGCGAAAGTAGTTATGAATTTTTTTACGACATGGCTGATACACTCCCATTGACATTGCCGGCACACGCACTAATTAACCATTGTAATTGTTATCGTTATCATTATCAAACGAGCGCGCCGGCGACGTCTTCCGAAAGAGAAACTTGAGTCGCGTCATGTTGAGCGCTCGCGAATCTTCTTCAGAGTGCGAATGCGGACGCCGCTAGATAACCGCGCGCTGCATGGCGGTGTGTGCACGGCGGAATGCGCACGGTGCTCGGGTTCGATCCCGGCAACCAACTGACAGCTCCGGCCGGCCCGGGAAAAGGAAAGCGCCGCTCCGGAATAGTCCGGACTCGCAACGCGAGCGACGCCGATGCGTGTGCGACGAGCTCCTGCGCGCATGGGATTAGATCATAATCGACATCATCAGAAATCCCCATCATTAGCATTCTGCTATATTATTTTATTTTGATACTAAATTGTCAGGTGTATCAATGTAACCTAACATAACCTTAAAAGCTGACATTAACCCAACATATGTGCCAAACAAAGGTAAAAATGTCATGAGGTCGTGACCCCACATATTCCCATCCGAAAAGCCTTGATCTACTTCCACTACTATGTACTGGGATAACGCATCCCGAATAAGAACGAAATGCATTATTGCAAGACGCAGAAAATTCGATTTCTGTTCATCCTCTTCATCCTGTTCGAGATGCTGAGCTTCACGTCGTAGGAAGACAGCCAAGTAGACGCAAGCAATTCAATCACATTGCACATCGTAATTTTCCGGCCGGCGTTGATCAAAAAGTTCAATCATGCCGTCTCTGGAGTAATGCAAGCGTTACCGATGCGTTGCTCTTGCTTGAAACAGCTTGGAATTCCTATGTAGCACGTATACTGGTGTAATACGGTATTATGTCGATCAGTCTGCATTATTCACCCAGAAAGAGTTATCTCCTCTTTATCGATTTTCCGCGTGCATATGTCTTTGGTAAGATTATAGCGTTCAATTTATTAATACTCATGGGAATGCAACCATATTTTTTAAATTACACTGATGAAATTCCCACAGTATTTCCTCTCATACTGTGGATATGTCAGACGATAGTGGGCGTTTCTAGTGGGGAAGTTACTTATTCGAGTGACAGATGAAATTTCTCTGTCAAAATTCGTATATAAGAGGTCATAGCAGGCGCTGAATGTTTAATTATGCGAATCTCGCACAATATAAGGCTCTGGTAGTAAGAAATTCGAATTTCCAGTCAAAAATACCAGTATGTTAATATAGAGGGCGCTGATGGCTAAAATTTTTCTGTCAAACTGCAGTTATGACAGGTTAGGTTAGGTTAGGACTCAGGACTCTACCAACAAATTTATAGGGGATGGTCGGGGAAGTTAATTGCACAATTTTACACCAAAAGAAATTGTAATAACTCGGTAACGAGTCCCCTGACACCTACGCTCCTAATATAAAACTACTCGGGCTATATCCCCAATCAACCTCTGAAAATGTATCGGTCCTGGCTTCATCATGTATTGCATGTAAATTCTCTTTAGTGCAACTCTGCACAACAATAAATTGAAATAACTCCGGAAGGATGCCCCGGAGACCATATGTTCTAATATCAAAATAGAAAACATCCCTGATCAATCGGTAAAAATTAGTCGCTCGAGTTCTGGGAATATTTTTGCCCTTTGTCTCAATTATACACAACAAGAAAGTCCAATAACTCCTTAACGAACTGTCGGAGACCATAAGTTCCTGATATCAAAATACTCAGGAAATACCCCCGATCAACCTCTGATAGTTTGTTAGTAGAGTTCTGGCTCACCCTGTATATGGTGCTGGATATTGATATTAGAATTTCCCGCCAAATATTTAGATGACAGATAACCAAGCTGCTATTTAACTTTCCCGCCACAAATACTCATCACAGCCAATTTTGGATGCTTATAGTGAAGAAAAAATGTATATCAGAAGCTATGAGGGTCGCTAGTAAGGGGAAATTGATTTATTTGAATAATTAGCCATAGAGGGCGCTGATAGGTGGTGGATTTCCCTGTCAAAATGTTATTGGTAAATTAAATTTCCCGCTAAGTATGCGAATTATTCTCGTCAAGAATACTAAGAATCATAGAGGGCGTAGGTAGATGGAATTTCCCTGTCAAAATGCGCATATAACAGGTGATAGAGGGCGTTGGATGTTTATTTTTGAAAATGTCGTTGATAGTCGGAAATTCGAATTTCCAATTAAATATACAAGTAAGAAATCATAGAGGGCGTTGATAAATGAAATGCGCATATGACAGGATGTAGAGAATTTCCTCTGCTGAAATGTGTGTATAACAGACCATAATAGAAATTGATACATTCGAATAACAAGCCATAGAAGGCGCTGATAGTGGGATGCTGCTGGTAGTGTCCCTATAATTTGAGAGTACCGCAATTCATATGGCCATATAAATGGAGTCAATATGGCCGCCGACATTTTGTCACTTCCAGTTGTCAAAAATCTATTATTATATGATGGCTTTCGCTACAAATTTTGGTGAATCGCGTCATACGAATACGAATTCCGTTTGATTATACGCTGGTTCTAACGGAATGGAAATTACGTTACGCATTTAAATAATATAAGCACAGAAGATCACTGTAAACAACCTTAATAACGAGACACGCTCGTGTTTTAAATTACCATGGCAACCTCAACAAAACTAGCCTATGGCACTCAATCATAATTGTTATGCAATCACACTATCCATGACAACAAAAGATATACGATATCAATATA
>JAODVP010065483.1:0-14205 GCA_025400035.1 Tetradonia laticeps
GAATTTTCCATGTAAGTCCGTTAAACCCGAAATTTCGTTCACCCGGAACGGCTGCAGTCCCACCTAGCCTGGGAGATCGAGGTTTCAGTGTACTTAGGAAATAATCATACTCGGTGAATTAATTTTAATATAAGTGCAGTCAATTGCCCCTATTCATTACGGATATCGGGTAATTCCATGTTTCACTTGAAAACTGCAACTCTGTGTATGCTCTGAGGATATGATAGCTGTTTTTGCTGACAAAGACGCTTCAAAGTAGGTACAGCATCACTTTAACATAAACGAGCTTTAAAATAACTTTAAGTCGTTATAAGAATGATATTTATGCTTAAAGTAACTTTGAGGCGTAAAGCGGCCTTAAGAATCGTTATAAAAACGGCCGTTACTATTTTACCATTCTAATCGCTGACATACAATGTTCACCTCTACACTTCTATATTTCAGTTTAAAGCATAATGTTAAAACAAATGTCTAATTGCGAACATTGAAATTTTATTTAACGTGAACATCAGATTCCTATTGATCCAATGAAAGTACATAGTTTATAATTTTCTTTCATTATGTGTCGAAAGTGCCAATAATTACAATGTAAATAGATTAGATCAGCATTTAGTACTCGTAATAATTGACATATTTCAAATTTTAAATTGAATCAATTGCATGACTGCTATATGCATCCTTCCTTGTGTACTTACATCAGAACATATTTTCTGACTATGGTGAAGCGGTTTGCTGCTCTTGTGCTACTTTGTAGATACACTCGCGTCCACCCGTCGCATCAGCGTCCACATACTAGACGAATAAACGGCGTAATACCCTTAGTCAAGAGCTTACACGCTTTGTGCGCACGGAAGCGCGGTGAGCATGTCCCTACGGGGCCACGGTCGTGTCATATGGGATTACCGCGAATATTGTATTATAGCTACTTTGCTGCGCACAGCTTTTGGCGCGCAACGCTTCTTTAAAAAGCGCACGAGTGGCATAAAAAACGGGATGGTTTCAATTACACGAGCCTAATTGCTTTCGATTGCTAGTTGACGAAGGAGGAAATGTGAACTTGCAACTATTTTATTTAATTATTGAACTAAGAAATCCTGTAAATCTTTTGTATCCAATTACCAACATGTAGATACCTTTTAGTGTAACATTTAGTAATTACGTTGTTGAAAATGAGCACACGTAAATAATTACTTACAAGTAAGACAAATAAAACAAATTAACTTTTTCGAGCGGCTCATTTAGTATTCATGAAATGTATTTAGCACAAAGGCCAAGCAGTACGCCGGATGCGACGCTAAATCGCAACCCTCGCGATTCGCCCGCCTGCCAAACAAGCAGAAAGTTTTTATTTAAATTAAATATTGCGTCAATGTCTCACCATGCTGCTACCCGCCCAACCTCTAGCTGTCTCTATCCGCGTCCCCGACGCAACCCGAAAGGAGCGCTCGGATTCAACTTGCAGTCCTCTCAAGTTGTTTGCTGTTTGTGCACAACGCGACATCTCACACGTCTGGATGTTAAAATGTACCGTGATACACCATTAGTTGCAAGTATAATAAAATAAATACACATTCCAAGTTAAATGAGTTCTTATTCCCTGAAGCGCGCCGGTGTCGAGGACAAATGCGTCCCGACGGCGACATCCGAATACTCGATACACATCCGACGCTGATTTCGTACATGATTGCTTTTTTATATCGCCCACGCTGGGCACGTACGCCGGATAACGGCGGCCATTTCGAGCGACGTTAAATGTTTGTCTTGGCTCGTTGCTTCGGGAACTAATACCGGCGATATTTCGCGTGTGTGCTTCGACACCACGGCCGGTAAGTGGTAATTCGGAGAAGAACCAGAACAAACTCCTCCACGCCAATGACGTCGATTTCGATAAGACATAGCCATTGTCTATCTACACAATATTGTACAGATATAGCTATCGAGACATCCTTATAGGTGTAATTCTAATTATAAAAGAGCGGCCAATTAATTGATGAATTTGATAACATGGCGTTCATTTGAGTATTTGTTTTAGATGAATACATTTTTTAGGAAGCGTTAAACGTATTCAATTAGTATCTGTAAATATACAAAGTGGTACAACAGCATAATCTATAATAACAAAATATATACGGTATAGTTCGTTCATATTCCAAGTAACAATTAACAAGAAACAATACATATTTGAGTGAAAAGAACTTTACTATATTGCTGTCAGTAGATATTTATATGTAATTGTTTCACCCTGTGTATATCCTAACAAGAGGGTAAATGTCGACACTGAGAGCAAATGAATGCGAGGGCAGAGAGCATAAAGTGTAGCCCCCGCGCACACATTGTCTGTATCAAAGTCGATCCCTTAATTATTCATACCTGCCCATAGAATTGTAGTAATTTTAATCCATTGTCGGATTAAACAAACCCGCCGGCTTCGTATTGTACCGCCGTATTCACTTTAATTGCTTTTAATTTACAAGCAAGAATCGCGGGCACGCGCGCACGTATTATGCGCGAGTCGTGTTTGCACTTTTCAATTATATTATCGCATGCGCAGGGGGCAACGCCGCCGCCCGCTCGCCATGTTGAATTTGTGCGCATGCACTTCCTTCACAATTTGAAATAAAATAAAACATGTTTGCTCACAGTTGGTTTATATCCTTCACTTCCTTTCAAGTTGCATTGTAATTTTATTTCATTTGGGCCAATGAACGAGTCCATTGATCCAGGAACGAAATATCCCATTTACTCCATTAAAAAGCAAAAACTTCTGGTATAGTACGGAGCATAACCACATTACGATTGAACTTGATCAACGAAAAGCAAGTTGTTGATCAACGAAAACCAAAGATAAAAACCAATTTATCAGCAAGTGAGTTGAATCCGGAGCAAAAGTTTTAATTGCCAGCGCCTTTTCGCATTTTAATCTGTGTTTTATTTGCGGATTGTTTCCCGGTGCGAGGGAGATTCGCGCCTACATAACAAGGATATGCTAGCGCGGAAAAAAGTTTTGTTGGCTCGCACGAGCGCCCTCCTCCGATTACCAAACATTGCGCGGGGTGTGAGCGCCAGGGACATTTCGCTTAAATGCCAGCGTTTGCCCTTTCTGTGTTGAGTGCCGCGAAAATTAAAGCAGACATTATTCAAGCCTGAAATTAAATGAAAGTTATGGTAGATAACTAGTGTCTGCCAGACACTACAGATAGTGTCATGCAGCGAACTATCATTATTTCACCTACTTGATTTATTACCAATATTATTATACTGTTGTACTGCATATAATAATATTTTATGATGAATTAACTTAACTTAAATCATGTTTTCATCCAAACTGCCTTCGGTGGAATTGTATACTATAACTCTCATCGACACAATTAATTTGGAGTAATGGGGGGAGTGATGCGTCATAGCGAAGAATGGTCCTTGGGCCGAATGATTTTTAAAAAATGGCAAGTGTTCAATTTAAAATTTAATATACATAGTGCTTTTAAGCTCCATGCAAAGGTTTCAGGCTATGAGCCACAATCATTTTGGTCCAAGTCTCACGGATTTTTTTTATCGAGCTTTTATCGGTTTTGGAGAAAAATCACGAAATAGTTCAATTGGTTGTAAATAATGGCCAATTGGGATGAGGAATCAAATACTTTTAAGTTTATTCTATTACTAAAATGTGTAATTACAATAAAAAGCTTAAAACATCTGTTTCATCAGATTATTTTTTAACTGATATTTGAAACTAATGTAAATTGAACATAAAGGTTTTTTTAACGGCTTCTAAACAATTTGCGAGTGGTTGTATCGATGGTCAAACCTTTTGAAAAACTTCCTTAGTTAATGTACTTTCGTTTTTAGTATTATTTATGCGCATTGTTCGCAAATTAATTAAACCAGGGTATGCAAACCAAACAAAATAGAAAAATTGAATTTTTAGGCACACCAAAATAATAACATTTTTGCTTTAAAACATAGTATTTTGGGTTATATATGATAAGGCAAATTCACGGACTTTTATTTTTTATTATTTTATGTAGGAAAATTATTTTATCCTCTGTATTTTCTTAACAATTTGCAAATTTCGAGGAAAAACTAATCTGTTCGAATAAGTTAATTAAAAATAAGTTTCAATCAATCTTTTGGAATTGAATTCTGTTGCCATTTCTAACGAAAAAACTTAAAATTTTCATGCAATAATCAAGATTTATTGGTGTGCCTATGAATATAATTTGTCGCATTTAGTTTGCTTTGCAAATCCTATTTTAGGTAATATGTGAGCTATGCACATAAATTATACTGAAAACGAAAGTATATTAACTAAGAAAATTTTTCAATATGTTTGACCACAAATACACCCACTTCCAATCTTTTTAGATGACGTCATGACTCCTTTATGTCAGTTGGGAAATAATCTGATGGAACAGAGGTTTTAAACGTGGTTTATACTAATAGAATAAAATTTAAAATACTTGATTCATTTTCCCAATTGGCCATTATTTACAACCAATTGAACTATTTAGGGATTTTTCCCCAAATTTCATATAATAGTATATTAATGTATGACTGCAAACTCTCAATGCTCTCCAACACGACCGATTTACGAGCGAATCTATACAGGGTGAGTCAGAATTCTACCAACAAACTTCTAGGGGATGATCAGCGAAGTTTTCTGAGTATTTTGCGGAGTTTCCAGTTTGTTCTGTAATTGCACAATTTTACCCCAAATGAAATTGCAATAACTCGGTAACAAATGACCTGAGACCATACGTTCCTAATTTCAAATTACTTGGGCTACATCTCCAATCAATTTTTGAAAGTGTGTCGGCCGGGTTCTGGTTCTATCATGTATTGCTTGTAAATTCTCTTTAGTGCTATTCTGTACAACAATAAATTGAAATAACTCCAGAAGGATGCACCGGAGAACATATGTATAGTAAAGTTGGGACGCCGTTTGAAAAATATTTGTCACCACTTTGTTTGAAGTCTAAAAATTCTAATTTCTTTTAGAATAACTAGTTTAAGCATCTGACTTCATCATGCTTTTGGGACCCTCGGACGGGTAGCGGGGTTACTAGACACTCCAACAAAATCAGTCTAATTTCAAAGAAATCAATAAAATTGAATTCTTTTATTTATGAAATATCCGTTTTTTAATAATGAGGAACTGTAAAATTGCTATTTTTCTTTCAATGCTGCACTATTTTGATAAAATCAACCACTCTATGCAGTACGCATTATAAATTATCCGACGCGCGTGTAATTTTTTGTAAACAACGTAGTCTAGTTGTAACCAATTATGATCGCTCTACAGCAATGAATTGCCAACCAATAAATGAAAATACCTTAAAATATTCGTGGATAACTAGTATTTCAAACACTTACTATATTTCGAGCACTCATACTTCAATATATCTACTATTAGATATTACACCAAAGTATTAAAAAAATATAATATCGAAAACTCGAACTAACTACAACTCACATCTCATGAAAGGAACTGATAACATGATTAAATTCTCTTGACACGGCATCAGGAGACCTTAAACTGCATTGGTCAGCCGAGATCCACCGCAATAAGTGCGTTATTATTGCTGTAGAAGAATTCCACGTTGCGCAAACGTCGCGCCCATGGGGCTAATGTGGTGTAAAGGTCGCACACCGGGGTGTAAACCTGGAGATATGAGTTCAAGTCTCATCGGTAGCTGAATTTTTCGCAAGCTTTAATTTCGTAATAATAGGAAAAGGATATTTCAATTATTAGTTCAATATTAATTCACTCCTATGCAATTTCAATGTTGTATTCACTTACAATCATATATAATGTAAAAATTTCTTTACGCCCGAGAGTACGGACTATGTCCAACAGATATCTTAGTAGTGGTCAACTCACGATATCAGCGTGGCGTGCAAACGCCCGTGAAATTCCTGCAAGAGAAAGATTCAGTCGCTTACATGGGGCTAACGTGGTGCAAAGGTAGCACACCGGGGCCTAAACCTGGAGATATGAGTTCAAGTCTCATCGGTAGGTGAATTTTTCTCAAGCTTCAATTTCGTAATAATAGGAGAAGGTCAATTCAATTATTATTTTAATATAATTGAGGCTCCCGAATGCACGGCTCGTTTCTGTTTATTGTCTAGCTGTCATAATAATTATACAAATTCATTCAAACTTTTTGTCCCGGCATAAAATACAATTCTGCAGGCCTATGAATTTTTTTAATATCAATCAGGTGAAGGAAACGAAAAGCGACTGTCCTACGTTCCCCCTATGTCCGCTTTTCCCCATCATCTTACTCTAGTAGGCATGAATAGTGTAATTAATTATAGTATAGCAATCGTGGTTGGTTGCAACACTCCTGAGTTGTTAAAGTCTGTATTACAACTAATTAATTGATACGCATATTGGATAACTCTTATAATGCGCACTATACGGCATGCTTGATATGAGTATAATAGCGTACCAATTAAAGAAAAAATATTATAACGCACCTATAACTTTGGAAATTGAATTTCTCATGTAATTTATTGTCCTCTGATGCAGAGCCAAGAAAATTAAATCATGCGATATGCCAACTTTAACGTTGGCTAAGATGGCACAGACCGACGGCTGCGTTATCTGTAATCAACAAAGCGTTGTTTTTCGTGGGCTAAATAACCTAACACGTTTTAGAAAAATGCGTTTGTATTGTTGTGTTGTAAATGAAAATTCTGAAATTGTTATATGACAAAACCAGACAGCTTGAATTGGTATCCAAAAAAAATTCAGGATTAAAACAAATACCTCTTAAATATTTTTTCTACCCATTTCGCTTACGCTATCCTTTTTGTAAAAGCGTACCGCTGGTTGATAACAGCATTAATTGCTGCAAGGCTTATTCGCATAACAAAAGTGAACATCATTTATAATTCATTATTATCGATTTGTGCACTGCGGTGTGATTCGATGATAATCTAAATTGTTCCGTAGAATTTGTGCACTGACTACATTTCCCCTCACAATACACACATTGTGTCATAACTCGCAAACAGTAATTTATATAATTGAACTATTAAAAAACTAATTACTTGCATTCCGGTAAAGAAAGAAATCAACATCCAATTCATTACCTTTATTGCAAGTAACCACAGGTTAACATCATTTATGTTCGGAATAAAAGACTGGGCGGCTAATAAATAACTTCGTACCTACTCGATTTACTGAACTCGTTTACATTGTATTAACTAATGCCATTGATGGGCAACGCAAACAAACTCGCTAATGCACATTAAATTCTCAAATTCCAATGACGTCGGCAGTGTAGCCAGCGGTGCCACTATTATTACTGTTGTTGCCATACACGACGCTTCTTGTCACTTTGCCATTGTTGGCATGAAACTAATTCCTAAATAATATAGATACAAATGCTGCGTGTCTACTTCTCCCTGCGATAACTTCGATTAATGCCTGTGTCTTTTTAATCAAATGTAACTCAATACCGAAGTGTTTGTGTTCAAGCGCGCGCGCAGACACCAACAACTTCACGCTGGGCCCACCTTCCCAACCTTTTAATATGATTAAATGCAAACACTTACAACCAGCAAGCACGACGTGTTGCTAAATACTCTAAGTAGTCTAAATCAGTCTAAATACTCTACAGATAGCATGTGTACCCCATACATTTTCAAAATTAAATTTGCATTATTTATACCTTAGGTTGATAACTTATTCACGCACTGGATTGAAAAGAAGGTGTACTCACTTTTGTGCTGTCGGACTTGGGGCTCCATTGGTTATTTGCAGTTGCTGCTGACGGTATGTCCATCTTATCATCTGTCGTTTCAATGTCAACATCATCATCACTATGCTCTTGTTCCTGGTCCTGATCTTCTTTGGAACCTGGAGGTTCTTCAATTTGTTGAACAGGTCTAAATGCAGACTGGTATGTTTTATCCATGGGAAAAAAGGGATTTTCGTGTGGAAAAAGAATTGGACTACGCTTCAGCCAAGGAAATGATCCATACGAAGAGAAGGCAAATGGTTTGTTGTAGATAAAATCCATAGCTACCCTTGATATTGGTAATGGTAACTCGGGGCACGCTGGTAGTCTCGGTGCAGGAACAACCGGTTGAGGGACACTAGGTGTATCAACAACTGCAGGCTTTATCTGTTTCGCAGGTCGTGGTGTGAGCACCGAGTTCGCTAACATGCGTTTCCTTGTTCCGCCATTGAACATAGCCTTCACATCCTCCCAAGCAAATACCACTTCATCAGGGGGGCTTCCACTGAGCTTCATGTGGCGCCGCCAAGAGTTGAAATTCGCCGCATCGGGCTGCACATATTTGTCGGTGGCCGTAAGTCGATGCGAGTGAAATATGAATTTGTTGGGTGAGAAGAACAGCCCACACATGGAGCACTTGATACATTTCGCACGCGATGAGTTGTAGCGCGATGGGAGGAAGGAGCCGCGGCAGCCCCAGGCGCATTCATGGTGTACGGAAAATGCAAAGTCATCGGGGAGTCGTGGAGGTGCGTTGTCGCCGAGGAAGCTTTTGCAGAGGCGTTCGGCTTCCCGTCGCGTTATCATACCGCATCGGCGGGATGAGACAGGCATTGCTCCGGCGCGACGCAGAATCTCAAGTTGCACCGGGGTGCACTGCACGCAGGTGATGCCGAGTGCGACGCGACGGTTGTGGATTTCGTTGTAGCTGAATTGCTTTAGGAGGGTGTTGGAGATTTGTGCTAGGCAAAGACGTTCAATGTTTTCAATCACAAGGGAGACGATTGGTATTCCATAGAGGACAACTGTTCCAACCTAATTTTTAAATAATGTCAATATTTAGCCCTGTAATCATAGACTGTCATAGAACAAATGTTCTATGTTCTTTCAACAAGGAGATTATGGAAGTTACCTATAGGAATATATTCTGATAGTAGTGGAGGTTACATGATATTTGGCCCAGTGGTTAATTGAAAACAGTAATGAAAAATTTATGGATTGGGTACATTAATTTTAAGAGTTAATGGAAAAATCAACCAAGCAATCAATCATATAATATTGCTACTTTATGTGGTTATTCATTAAAGTAAATACCTGGTTTGGTTTAGAAGTTAATTCAACCCTTGGTGACGATGGTGGGGCGCCTTTAATTTTAATTTGTTGCTCACCCCTGGAAATCATGTAATACTTCATTAAGCTTTCTCTTTTTCTTTAACTTAAAAATTAATATCAAATTTAAGAATTCATTAACATACATTATCATCAAAAGTACTATACCAACACAACACAACACCTTTATATTTACAACAATTTAATCTTAATTACTTAATTTACTAATTAACTATGTATCATAAATTTAAATTTTATCATTTAAAAAAACTCCACAGAGTCACTCTTACTTTCTTCTGTTTAGTTATTAGTATTATTGTGCACCAATTAAATTATTACTCACAGATTTCAATGAGTTACTAAATAATTTACTATCTAACACTATACTGATTTGTAGGATTATATGTAGCCCCTTAATATAGAGAAATTGTGGGATGTTCATGCGTTGAGTTGCTACCCGATAATGAAACTATGCGCCTACTCGCACGCGCCACAGGATGCAATGCGCGTCGCGACGCTCCGCCCGCGCCGCCTCCAGACGTCCGGCGCCGCATGCCAAAGGCCGCCAATCGTGGCGCGTGGTTTAAAATGGACGCGCCAGTTGGTTTCCATCCCGGCGCATTCACCAATCCGGCGTTGGGGAAATAAAACACGGCGCGCACACCGCAGGATGTACATTCTTTAACAAGACTAACAGATGAGATAGAAAATGTGTATTTATAAATAATTGGAGGTAACTTTGGTTTATTTCAGCCAAGTCAAATCAAAAATGAAAACAGAAACATATGCCTACCTAACACTATCCTATCTATGCAGGTATACATGCATTTACAAATAATTTTAAGTCGTAACTATTTGTTGAAGAAAAAAATGTGAAAAGTAAACATACAGTCGGATTTGCATATTTAAAACTGGTTATTTACATAAAAACTCGAATAGTATCCGGGATATCAAAATGCATCATTTTCAGAGCATGTCGGCTTTCGCTAACATAAGCTTTGATTTTCCTGTTTATAACATAAATATAGACAAATGAAAATGATATTATGTAATACCAAAATCAAGAAACTCCGTTTTTCAGAGATGCTGTTTTGATTTTTCTGTAACGATAAGTAATATATATAAAGATAATCTGATTTAGAGTTGAATCAAATCCATTAAATAGAGTACCTATCAATAGGAGCGAGAATTGTCAAGAGTAATTATATTTATAAAAATTATTTTGTGGACGAATCAAATTGAACATTAAAATTTTTAGCTTATCTTCTTAAATTTCAAAAATGTATGCTTTGGATCACTTCCGATGAAAAGTTAACCCACACCAGACCCTGTGTATGTGTTCAGAATTTGATTAACTTCGTTCACCCTCCGGTTCTACGGAGCTTGACAACGGTTTTTTAATAACTTTAACTGTTTTAGAAAATATCGATAACTAGCTACGTAAAGAAGTCAAGTTTACGTATGTGCATAGTTTTATTATTATCAAGTAGATATACTTGCAATACAAAAGTTCAATAATTACGAATCTAGATTACATATGAAAAAAATGGAGTAACAATTTATCATGAAACACTCCAATTATTCGACTAAGAAACTTCATGTATGCTATATTTGATATTACTTACAATTAGTTCCAAAATGTCTATAATTTATTATCCAATCTTATAATTATTAGATATTATTTTATTATTTTCAATATTATTTTATTTTTCAATTTTTCGCGATTTTTTGTTCCCAAATTGATAGGAAATGCGCAACTAATAAATAGATTCAGTGTTGCGTACTTAAAGATATGTCATGTCGGTGGCTCTGATAAGTACCTCCCGAGGGACGTCTAGGCCACCACCCCAACATGCATTATTCAAATCGTATTCAATTATATTCCGAATTATATTTTCTTGATTCCAGATTTGTTCTGGTGGAAGTAACTAACTGACTTTATTATTCTCTCATCTGCATAATATAAAAACTTACAGAAATAATATAATAACCTTACAGCATAACTGAATTTAGGCCAAGTCTGAAGCACTCACGATACTTGTTCTTAATATACCTATACATACAGCATGATAATATTAATGCATAACTTATTATTAGTTAGTCACCTATTCCCTATAGAAGAATACCTGCAGCATACGTACCTTGCCGCGGTCAGTGCCAATTACACTCCAAACTAGGGGTTATCGTAGCCATTCACGAAGGGTGTAAATTATTATCGCAGCATGACCGCACGTGCCACTCGGGTTGTTAGTGGATAAGTGTAAGTATTCAATAAACGTACATTAGGCGAAGCGCTTCGTTGCTAGAAGCACAAATCTAGCCAGGCACCATCTCATCCCTCGCCCCAGCTATGAACGACCTCGGCGTATTATAGGCTCGCGGCATAAGGACGCGCACGTGAACGCGCTAAGCCGCCGCTCGAAGCGGCGCTGAATGGTTCCCTTGGGACGCCGCAAATAATAAAACGCGTTGCGAAAATGCTCGGATTCAACTAACCGAAGTGCGGCACGGCCTCACTAACACTATCCTAACAAACACTTCTACTTACAGCAGCCGCTGTAAGGCTTACGCATACATGCGCCAATTGAAAGAATATTCAGTTAAGAGTTGTAAGCGATTGGACGAAAGAAGAAAAGTGACATGTGTATTATATTGGTTGCGTCTTTTAGAGTGGTGGAGTTATAAGATTTAGAAGTTAGGTTAGTATTTTGAAGATTCCTTTATGGCTCGGCAGGAAAGAGGGATATAATTGGGAGGAGTGGACAGGCTGACGAATTACCGTCGCATAAAACTACCACTGTAGCATAAAATGCGACGTTGCTTGTGGTTTTGATGATGACCGGTTTTTATCACTTTAGCTGTAACAAAGACTAGTGTAGTTTGTTATAGCCTTAACCGGATTTGGGAAAGGTTATGTAATAATCAGGGCTCTGATAATATGCATTATGCATGAGTACATATGCAATTGCATTTTTTCTCTGTTTTTGAAAATAAATGCATATTTAAAGAATAATCTTAAAATCATGTATAAATTTCATAATTAAAATGTGCCCATGAGTAACGCCAACTGATTTCTATGCACCGACAGTCGCCGACAGTCAGTCAGACAAATGCGCATTTTGAGCATCTGTTATAATTCACTTACGTTCTGCTGTTTTAAAATTGACACTAATTACAACTACTAATTTACTTCCTTAATAATAAATTTTTTGATCGCCTGTAGTTCTTTAATTTAGTGGAATAGGACCTATGTTCATATAACATTTTTTGTTCAAAATAATTTCCCCATCAAGTTGTTGAAGTTTGGCACACTCATTGCGAATCACCTCGTAGTGTTTTGATGCGCACCACGCTTTTAATGCGAGTGATCCATACATAGAAGTTGACCACTTTATTTTTATCTTTTAAGATACACTCACAAAAACGTTGTTTTTAGATCTAAAGATTTTAGATCTATTAGATTTAGAATCTAATATAATTTTTTTCTGTACTTCTGAGTACATTTATAAGTTTCACGTTTTTCGCAAAACCATTGATTTTTAACTGCTTTTCAATTTTCGGAAATATCTTCAATTAACCTAATGGTCTCCGAAATTTATACTCCCCACTTAGATAACTGCATGTATAGGTAATAGAATTAACATTGGACTTTCTAGACCTAATATACAATTTAACTAATTACAACTACTTATTTACTTCCTTAATAATAAATGTTTTAACTAATTAATATTTCCCGCGCATATGGCAATTCCATTGATTTCAATAGCGGCGGCACACGTCTGAGATAGGCTAACATAAAAATTCATCTAACATTGTGATAAATAGATAAATCTTTATGTGAATTATTTTTAAAATACTTGGAAAATTTTTCTACATATTGTATATAACAATGTTTGTGTAATTGTGAGCATATTATAAATAAAAAATAATTCAACATTAAATATAGACTACGTAATACCAATGCCACTATAAAAAAATATAAGACATGTTCTTACTCTTTTCTAGGGCACCAATAATATTTATATAAGTAGAAAATCGATTATATGAGTTCCGATTACCAGGCTTGTTAGTTGTGCGAATTACTTTCTGGTTTTTTTAAAAGATAAATATTCTAAACGATTTTTACGAGAATATTAAGAATATATCTACTGTATTTTATATGGTTTGTCCATTTAAACGGATATTTGATTTTGCGGATGGTATCCGGTCCCTTAAACAACTACTGATTTTTTGTAATTAGGCTATTTTACGCCTTTAACAAGTCTAAAAAGGGTGTTTTCTGAGTATATAGCCATTTTATAAGAAGGGGAATTTTTTAATTTCATAGTTTCGTGTATATGTATTGTTAAATGTAGTCCATATTAAATTTGTAACGTTATCCAATCCTTCTCTATATGTTAATTAATTAATAATATTAGTGCATTAGGCAATTTTTCGTCTTGTATATGACGTGTTTTTGTAAGTAAATGATTTTGCAGTAATTGATTTGCTCTTGATTTGGTGCTTCGATTCATCCACATTCGATTTCGAAAATTTCGCATTTCTTTCATACATACTGCTTGCAAAATATCCGGTTCGGTTGGTATTGGCAAACCAACAATGTTGTAGCACCATACAAAGACCTCAAGTACAATTCTGTTTACAACTGTTTATAATTGTTTACTACCATTCGTCATTGTTTATCATTGTGTTGCTGATAATGTCTCCACTCTCTACACAAAGAAAATAGATCAGCAGGTCAATCACTACGTTTGTGGAGCTTTTAGTGTTTGATTTAACGAGACGCGTGCGAGCGCGCGCAAGTCACGTGCATTCTTCCCCTGAACCGCGTGTTGTTATCGGCGACGGCGGCGGCGACGCGTGCCGCCGCTCGTTACCGCCTCGCTCAATTGCTATTAAACGCTGCAATCGCGTGTGAGGCGTGTTAGCCAGCTGTCGTCATAGCTATAAGTAAGCCATCATGACTAAAAAAGATGCACGAAGATGTAGAATACGCAGATGATAGACTGAGATATGAAAATCAGAAATGTTGAGAGATTTATTACGAAGTTGGGTTTCGATATAATTGGCAAGCGGTTGGACATATTGATAGAAGATTAGGTATCTATGTAGTACGCATTATAGACAAGAA
>JAODVP010065594.1:0-14202 GCA_025400035.1 Tetradonia laticeps
TAGTAAACGAATTCGCGGTTTAACCGGACGCGTTATAAACGGTTTCCACTGTATTAGAATCCTGGGATCAATCCCGGGAACCCCAAGGGGTTTGGCAGGGTTTCTCAAGATTTTTAATATTGTGTACTCTTGTGAACTCCAAATAATATTGTAACACCCCCTTGAATTTTTACCACGTACGTATGACGACATACATTCCTTTAAATACTCTAACTTTAATTCAGATAAAATAAGTAAATGTATATTACCAAGAAAAAATTGAAAATAAAAGAAACAATAATAAAATGCATATCTCTAATTTCATGTGTTCTATGCTCTATAATAACAGTGTGCTACATTATATTTAGAAAATTTCGAATATGTAGTATTTTTACAGCAAAATCAATTCAGAACCTGCAACATTTACACACCTGATTTGAAAAGGAAATTATGAGTATACAGTACTATTTAATGTAGGCACAAGAAATTATTAAACCATGAAAGGAGATAGTTAAACTAGTTATTCTAAAATACTGAAATTAGAATTTCCAGAATTAAAACAAAGAAATGATTTTTTTTAAACGGCCCGTATTTTACTCTATGCAGAAACTGAGAATTGAAACAGAATTAACTGAATAACATAATAACCATCATAACCCAAAAAAAGTGTGCAATAACATTCTTTTTTTAGTGAAATTAAAATATTAATAATATAAATTGGTTAAGGCGACATTTCCTAACTACCAGATAGATATTTGATATATTGATTTAAGATATAGAGAAGTTTAAACTAGCGGACATCCCGGAACCCAGGATTGACATCCCGAAAATTAGTTTTTCTACAAAAAACTATGTATGATGTTTGATAATTTCAAGTGTCTTTAACTTTATAGCGCTATTTCTATAAAGTTATTTGTAATCCGAAATTTTCAGTAATCCTGCACTTTGCAATGTCTATTAAACTGGCGTTTACTGTGTTATGCTATAGTACATTTTTACATGTTCCGTAATTAGACGCATTAACATGTACTATAGCAGTAGAGTAGACTCACGATCATTCGAGCATCATTATATAGGACCTCCATTATCCGAATGATGAAATTTGCATATCAAACGTCCAACTCATTTTTTATTACATATATTGATTGTAATTGTATAATTAATTAAGCTTGAAAATTACATTAAGCAGATTATCCGAATTATCGTGTATGTGAACTGGACCTGCCATGAACAATAGGATTCCGATATTCAGGAATTTGCTGTATATATTCTATTGAAGCTCGTTATCAGACGCAGACGACGCATCACTATGATATGTGTTGATATAATTAAAATAACGAAATACATAATACTATGAAACATGTTAACGCGCAGGTATTAATACTGAGCTTTTAGCTTAACATTGAAATGTGGTATCGGTTTCATATGACATATCACCATAATATATTTATTGTGATATGCATATTCAGCATAATGAAATAGATATTTCTATGAAACGTGGTAATAACACTAACGGTCGATACTATTTGAGTTAAATCAGAAACAAAAATTGTCAAAGTTATCTAAATATGCCAGTTGAAATAATATATCTCGAAAAGTATCACGTATCGACTATATTTAAAGGGGATATGTTGAGCTTCGAACATCCCCTTTAAAATTTCCCTAGTGTGATCCCGTTTTTGAGGTTTACAATATCAAGCCCATTATTTCTAAAACTGTAGCACATTTTGTCGAGAAATTTAATGGAACCCATGGAAATTCCCATCTCCAAAAAATAAAGGAAAGTCTTTCTGATTTTTTTTTGATTTAAGGTCAATGCTTCGGTCACCCACTAGTAATGTACTGCTTATTTTACAAATAATAACATGTTTTTCTTGTAATTACAATAACAATATACATTGTTATACACGCATTAACACGACATGTAGATATTAATAGTGTGTTTTTAGCGTAATTGTTCAGAGGTACGTAGCTATAGTTGGTACACTAATCCATATTTAATTTAAAAAAGAAACTTCATATCCATTAAACTGATTATGATTTATTCAATTGTTGAATTATTCACGTATGCTTTATTTTGTCACGCCCTACTTATACGCTCACAACTTGTTGAAAGTACGGTTAACTACTACTACAACTCCGAATTAAATAACTGAGGCTTTGTTCAAATTGAGAGCATATGAACAAATATTACAAATTCCAAAAAACTAAATTTTGTATCTACCTCTGCATTTCTATCTACTTAAATACAATTTCTGACTGATTGAATTGAGTCAGAACCTCGCCATAATATTTTCGAAATGCGGTCCTGAACAACATTTGCATACCAACCCAATTGTGGTGATACATCATTAAAATTCTTGATGAGACTTACTTTGCGCAAACCACCTATATGGTTGACTGTGTTTGCAACTAGGCATTTGGCGCGTGGGTTGGATAGTCTTTGATGAGCATTAGCGGACGCGCAAAAGTGGAATATTGACGTTCTGCACTTTGTGGCTTAGTGAACGGTTAATTCGTGGGTAATTGTGCGTGCGCATCACGTTCAACTGCGGACAATTAAGGAATATAATTCTAGGTTGCAATATTTTTTTATAATTTACGGTGAGTGTTGGAATGTCATTCATATACAACATAGAATTAACTTGGAAAATAGGACAAGTCTCTAGGTTTCCGCAAAAAAATACAACTGCAATGAGACCAGATTTGAGGTCAAGTTTTATGGTCAGTGCATTATTAATCCTTGCCACTACGAGCACACAAGCGCGGAGTTTACGTTATCCGCTGCTATTCGATCACAATAAACTCTTACCTTTCGTCGGAGAGGAAATAAAACCGGATGGGGTTGCAATAAAAAAGTCGTTTTCTGAGTATTTCATGTCCTTCCGTTCAAGATACATGGGTACAAAATCATGAAAGTTTTTGACCTGGAGTTTAATTAATTGGTTTAATTTTCGAGTTAGATAATTGTTGTGGAAGGCGCTATAAAATCATTTTTACAACGCGAATGTATTAATAATAATAGAATTCTTTAGTCACAGAATTGCTCATAACACTACTTAACGAGAGCTTACAACATAATGAAAATAAAGGAGCTTTGCGTAATTTGGTTATCTGAATTCAGATCCGCAATGATTTCTTGTTTTTGTTAGCAAAATAAAAGACGTTATTTAGGGTCAAATTTGCTGAAATTGAAGGTTGTTGGTTTTTAGAAACACTGTAGCTTTTTTTTTAATTCACCGAGTGAGTATTATTTAGATACCTATAAAAACTAAAATTAAGAACGGGCCATATGCGGTTCTCTTTGATGGGTCGGTCCGAATTCGTTTTTTTTTCCAAGAGACACAATGCATAGAAGCTCTAAAATGAAATAATTAGATTAACCCGGACTTGATTTGTCTTGAATCTAGTCCCGGTTACTCCCATATATTATTATATTCCATAATGATATTGAAATAGTGAAACGAAAAGATTGGAAGAACCAGGACTTAATTAGTCTATACAATTAGAATTGTGGACTCGGTGGAGCATTGGTTAGCATGCTGGTGCACGCCACCATGAAGATGTAGGTTCAAACCTGCATCTTCCTATCTGGTGGAGTACAATGAGTTTACCGGGTTCGCCAGGGGGAAATGCTAGGAATTGAAAATTCTTGACCGGGAGTGGTCGTGGTAGTCCTCCTGTAAGGAAGTAAGTACAATGGACCCAAACTTTAAGGATGTATAGATAGATTCTTACTCAGAATTTACTCTAATTACGTGTACACATACTCAATCGCTTACTGAACACCTATAAATCTATCCCAAGAAATGAAATGAAGAACACCAAAGATAAAGCGGTTGAAAACATTACCGGTTCGCTATTTCAAGAAATTTGACCGTAAATAACCTTCTTCCCTTCTAATATGTACCAAAACTTATTGGGGATTAGAATTCGGCGCATTTGAATTAATAAAGGTCGATAATTTTCAGGTATGATGCGCTGGATTTCTTTCTCGTTTTGTTGTGTCGCCTTGTGGTATTACAGTTATTTTGTTATTGTCATGAGTTGAAAACTTGTGATCTCTAATCAAAGGTCTTGTGGTCTAGCAGCGCGCACGATATTAAATCAAAAGATTCACGTTTGATCCCTGGCACTAAAGTTTTTTAATTTGAAAAATTTGTGTGTATATTAAACAATGTTCCAAATTCTTTACAGAGTCTACTATAGATCGTATACTATGTGCGATTGAGGATATTTTCAGTAATTAATTTGGTCTACTTATACATTCTAAAGATTATTTTGAATATCCAATTTTTACAAATATCAATATAATGCATCATTTGTGGTCTGTATCCACAAACTATGCATGATGGGTGAATACAACATTTGTAGATCCTTGCAATACTACAATAGTATAGTGCTTATCGGGGTTTATGTTTATGTTGCCTGATTTATTTAGGGGTATCGTACATTGCCTATACGCATATTCTGCAAGTACGGACTTTGAAAATGGGGCATTTAGAATTGTGTGGCAACATAAAAGATGTATTTTAAACTGTAGTATACCTCCAACAAGCTTCATAGCTAAATGGTGTTACAGACTGAATTTAAAGCAAGAGAGTTTGGGATCGATCCTGGCTAGTTCACTTTAGGAGATGCTGCATTTTCAAGATCCGCACTTTCAGGGACATCCCTTATACCACCTCCACATCTGGTGGGTGTCCCTAAAGTGTCCGTGGACATTCGATGGGTCCGTATCTCAAAGTGTTGTTACTATCCGGACACTAATTACTAGGGTTGCAGTAGCTTAATGCTTACAGCAAAGTAGAGATTGTTTGAAAAACAGTAATAAATTCCATAATTATGTGTTCTTTTATGGATGCTAGGGATCGGGTGGTTCTATGGCGAGGGTAATTTTCGGAGGAATGTGTTTGAATATGAATGAGAAATGCTATCAATAAACTTTGAGTGTTGATTTCGCTTACACAATAATATAGGTAGATATAGTAAGTTTCACAATGTCTATGCAATTGGCTTAATGCACATTTAGGTAGTAAACATATTTGGTGCTTAATTATAATTTTTTTGTTATTATGTTCGAAGGACTGAAAATGTAAACTCAAAGTAAATAAATTGAAGGTCACGTCTTTAACTGTAAATTGTGATTGACAATTATTCTAGGCAAAGATTAGATTTTTACCTTATCGGAGAAATTTCATTTACGGCAAACAAAGTAAAAGTTGGAAATTATTTTGCTCACAAAGTTTTTGCATAAAAATGAAAATTATTCTGTAACTTACTAATTTCCAAATCATAACGATGTTATTTTCTCAAACTTCGCTCACTTTTATTGCATTAAAGACAAAGTATATAACTTATCAAACTTATTGTTCATCCGCCAGTAAAATAATTTTTGCTGAATAGCTAAGTTTGAAAGCAAGCACAAAAATACAATTTCGACAAAACTGCATTGAAAGTGTTGCAAGAATGTATCAAGTGCGAACATGACTTTATAGGGTGTGAGTGGGAAGTTCAGATAGTGTGTGATATGTCTGTGCTTATATGGTTTACTAATTTGTTCGTTATTATTAGTGTGTCATAACATGAAATCTAAGAACATAAAATAAATGCCCACGTAATTAGCTATAAAGTATCCTAGGCACTTATTCCAAAGACAGATTAGATTGTTGCCGTAAACGTTCGTTAATCGCACAAACTGTTTTTATAGTCGGTGTAACTAGCCAGACGATGTGCGCATAATTTAAGTAGTACACTTGCCTGCACTCTCGTGAATAATTAGAAAGATGAGAGAGTTCCGAGAAGTGCTCTCTGTGCTCCATGAAAACTCATCATTTATTAATCCACAAAAAATTCGCGCAAATGCTAGTATCAAAGGGTTTCTAAATGCTACGAAAACATTTGATATTCCGTAATTGAGTAGTAAACGTTCATTTAGATTCATATTTTATTAGAGTTCTAATTATTGTTTTCGAAAATATGTAATAACTTAGTGAATAGTAATTTAAATAAACCTTGGATTCTAGAAAGTAAGGACAGAACATTGGTATATTAAGTGGAAACGTTTCCTATTTTTTTTGGATCGTTTTACCATTCGTGTCGGAGCCGGGTTAAATACATAAACATTTCCATCAGCAATTCCCGACTAGTTTGTGTGCACTCGGGCAGCCATATCAACAGATCCTGGACGTCGGGACGCCAAGTCACGAATAAGCTTTCCCTAGAAAAACATTATCCATATGTACTTACTCTCGTTGGGGGAAAATATAGAGAAAAGTTTACGTAGTACATGAATTTAGCCAATATATAACTGAAGTGATGAAGGAAGTGCATCTCATTAGGATTATATTTCTACTTTTAAGATTATTTCTCAAGTTTACCAAGTTCTGGCGTAGCAGTGTAAGTTTTACTAGAACTGTTTCAGTGTACTTTCGATCTTCTTCTATCTTCGCTTTCAGTAGTTTCTATGGCAAAATGTGGCAAACATTTACAAAAAATAAAAATAACTTGTGTGTCCAATTGTGCATATAATTTCGTCCTGAAGTTTTAGTCCACGTTGTAAGTACGCGGTACAAATTTTCAAAACGAAAATTTCTTTTCGATCCTATAACTTTTTCTTTTGTATTCACCTTCTGCTTTTTTAAAAGCAGATTTAGCAGTTGATTTTCTATGTTTATTGCATTAGATTCGTTTAAAAAAATAAACCAGCAAATGTGTTTAAACAAGCATTGGAATACATTTTATACAAATAATTAAAACCCACATGAGGCAGCCGAGCTTCGTGCCAAATTACGATGATCTTAAAACCTATATGGATAGATCTTCTTCTATCTCCGCTTTCAGTAAGGTTGTCTGCGGTTCCATTCCCAGTCGCATGATATCTTTTTATTAATAATTTGAACCCAATAAATTTTGGAGTATGAAGTTTCATTAATTATAATATTATAAGTTACCTCCAAGGCAATCGTAATCTTAATATTAAAATATAACTGTTATTCCAATGGGAGAAATGTGGTAAAACATTTATTAAAATTAAAAATGAGTAAGTGTTGACAATTTTATTATGAAAGTTTAGTAATGCAGTAATCAAATCCAATTCTCTTTATTTTTATTATTTTAATATATGCTTATAAAATTTCAGTCCGAAGTTTTGGTCCATGTGCACGATGATTAAGAAAAATTAAATAACTATTTTAGTTAATTTTGCAAACCTAGAATTATTTTTCTTATACAGCATTTCCAAAATGTAGCTTTCCGGTTCTACAATTTTCTCTTTTGTAATTTCTTCTGCTGTCTTTTATCTTGCCCCCGTTCATATTTTGTTATTAACTGTATTAGGTTCATAAAAGATGGAATTTAACAAATGTGTTTATACAGGTATACAAATATATTTTCCAGAAATACGGTAAATCATTTATTAATAAAGGGGTTATAAGCTAACTAAGGGTGCGTCCAGATCAGAGACACGAGCCGAGCCGAGCTTCCAGCCAAATTACTTTGATCTTAAAACTCAAAATCCGCATTGTATTCAAACTTCCTTTGTATAGTGATGTAACTTGGTATTTCACCGAGATTTACGCCTAGTTTCTTCGGGTAGTATCGGTACGGAAGAGAAGCATGAAGAGATCGTGCAATTTGCCCAGTCGCTGGCGAATCAGGTGACATCACTATAGAATGGAAGCTCGAATAGAACGCGGCGTTTTAAGATCAAACAAATTTGGTCCGAAGCTCGGTTAGGCTCATGGCTCAGATGTGGACTCACACGGACATTTGTTCCTGTTTTTTTCTCTTCTAATTTATTGTATTGGGATGGATTAGTTATAGGCATCGAAGGTCCTACAAAAAAATTATAAATAATATATTAATATAATATTAATTATTTGGCATTATAAATAAACTAACCGTAAGGTTTCTATAATTAATAAACATTGAAACATCAAATTTTGATAATAATCTATTTTGTATACACGTTTAAAAAAATCCTTCAAATTGTTTGTCTCAATATCAGTAAATTTTCTGATGCTAAATTTTCCAAACTTAGCTTTTCACAACACAAGTCGTTATGGTACATACACCCAGGTCAGTTTTATTCTTCGTTTCTGCTTTCAAATCCTTACACAGCATGATAGCCAGCAGCAGCTTTCACTCGCCGCCCGCGTTTTTGATTGATCGACTCTCGCAGCAACGACCACACCAGCAAACTCCTATTTCATGTCAGTGATGGAGGACTATACATTAGTCTAAGTCCGCATGTAGTCGGTTGCCCTGGCGCCAACTCCTGGCTGGCAACTAGTCCTCAATTCTCCTCTCTAAGCGCGCGTTTTGTAAGTCAGCAAAACAGGGTTGTTATCTATTATCTGTTATCCTCCGTGTATCCCTTCCCTATTCAGGCATATTAACGATAAGCAATGTACGTGAACTTGCTATTTTGATACTTTGCTTAAAATAGGATCACTGTATCACACTCTACCACATAATGTATAAATGGTGTCTTGGTGACTTTGAACTTCTCGGCTCAGTAAAGGGTGACATTGAACATGCTTTCCAATAATGAACGACAACCGTTCGCTCATTCGGAAGATTGAAATCCCTTGTTTAAGCGATGTGTATTTATGCATCCTACGGCTTCCATAGTTGTGCTATTTCTGCCTGGCTTGACGCGTGCATTGTGTATGTTTTGCTAGCATGTGCACGGGGTGTCTCATTGTCGGCCATCAATGTCAATGTCGACATACCAAGGACGCACATAACACAGTTTATACAATGTGTGATTTGTCGTTGATATCGCTGGATTGTTGGAACAAGTAGAACAGTTGAGTTTGTAGAATGCTTGTCACGAAATGCATGCATTCATTTTGCTTATTTGGTTTTCTCTTGGCTTTAGGTTTAACCGACAACATGTTAGCCAGTTATAGTTGATAACTGATAAATGAAATAATTTACCCTCTGAATATGGTTTGAAACATTGAGTCTATTTAGTAACCAAAGTAACTAAAGCGGAAGTTGCATCAACTAGCTTAATGACTTGTCATACTAGTGCTGCCATTACCTACCAGAAGATTAGGTGATATGTCCTTGGGCGTAGGATTCTCATTTTCCTTTATACTCGAAAACGAACGTTGATGGCTTCAGGCTATAATTATTCATTAGTGTATCTCGCGCTTCGTATTTTCAATTCAATTTGCGACATTTACGCTTCGTCGCGTGGAAAGTGCAACAACGAAATTTGCAAGGGAAATTCTGGATTATCACCACCACGAACCTGGGACGTGTTCTTGTGTTGCTGGTTTTACTGGTATTCATACTTTATATGCATACTATCATCACATATGGTAAAGAGTTATCTAGAACATTTTATATTCCGTGCAACAAATGTAGCGTCATTTACGGTTGCGTAAAAGCGTATTTTTTATCGATTTTCTCTCATGCTGGGGTTTCCGGGCACAAGAAAAGCCCTAAATGTTGTGTCGTTCCGTCGTGCATAAAAAAAGCGAACAAAGGAATGTAATACACCATCGTCATATCACCAGCGTCAACAGCTTCAACATCCAGCGACAAGGAGATGTGTAAACCTCGTCTAGTTGCACAATGGACTTCATTGTATGTAGCTTGATGAAGTTTTAACGTGCTGCAGACTATAAACATATACGGTGAAAATTATCTACCTCATAATTCACAATTGTTTTGAACTTGAATTAAAATTTGAATTATAAATTAAAAATTAACTTTAAATCCCCAAAGGTTTATTTTTGCAATAGTAGGATCAGAATTGTCTAGCATCTATTTGAATAGGATAGCTTAGGAACTCTACGTGGTTGTTCATAGTTGACGTTGTAGTGGGCGGATTCCTCCAGACAGAAGGAAGGCATCCAGGTGGAAGTAATCACGAGGAAACACATCCTGCGAGCATTCTCGCTCGAACGCGCTTGTACTTGTAGCTACTGGCAGGCGCGTTTAGTGATTTAGTCATTTAGACACACCTTGGCAGTAAATGCTTATGCTGATGTGTTGAATTTAAAATTTGCACTGTGTTTTAGAGCTAAACATTTTATGGTTATATGTATTATTTTATGTGGGCGCCTGGAAATGCATCGTTATGACACGTGTACTTATGAGGGCATAGTCAGGGAAATCATGGAAAATATTGGGAAAATTGTATATCATCCACAAAAGTCATGGAAAGCGAGTAAAGACCATCAAAGGGTATTTTCAGACTTTTTGTAGAGAAGCACAAGGAAAACCTTGTTTGTTTATTATAATGTCTAGTAACTACATTTCCTTTGATAATACTGTTAAAGCGAACGGAATTGATTAAAGTGTCAGCTAAAATTGAAAAGTCTGGGAAATCAGGGAATTGTATGATCGGCAAAAAGTGACAACCCTGACAAGGTTCGGCAGATAACACGGATGGCTTTTAAATTGAAACAACTCTTTGAAGTTTTGAAAATTGACAGCGATTACCAGGCATAATAAATAAAAAGACATTGATTGAGTAATATGTAGATAAATATATTTTTAAAATTGTCTTCATAATCTAAACCAGTTTTTTTTTGCAAAACGGAAACATTTTGGAATTCGGTGTGAACCTGATGATTACATTAGTTTTTTCCGAAAAAGGCAAAATTTGAGAATATTATGATTTGAATCGGTTTTTCTAGAAAGTTTAAATTTGGTGGAAATATAGCATTTAGAGAGTAATAGCAGTGAGGACTATAATATTTGTTGAATTCTTTGTAACTCTTGGAGGAAGATGTTAATTAGGGATGTGACTTTACAGTAGTTTGAAGTACAGTAGAACTCCAGTTATTCGGACTAATTGGGACCAGAGCCTATCCGGATGATCGGACGCCATATAAAATTTATTCAATCACGTAATGAAAAACAACAAACATGTTCCTAAATACATGTTATAGCTCACGTTTTATTCGCAACATTTCTATCTAACATGAAGAAACATGTCCAGTTTCGAATAATAGCGACTCTCGTCCGGGCTCTGGGTTTTCTAGGTTTTGTAGAGGGAGGCTGAAATACATTGATTTTCTATGGTTTGTAAAGGTTCCTTCAAGGGAACGAGCATTTAGTACAAATTACAGTGATTTATGAATTGTCGAGGTCCGAATTAGTGAAAATGTAATTCGAAATTCGAACATCCGGAGGTGCATTCAGTGATGTGTAAAATATATACATGTCTCCGAATGTCGTCCCGGTTATTGGCACTCCGGTTAATAAGCGTCCAGATAATCGGAGTTCTACTGTATTTTGTTTCTAAATAGTATATATGATGATGAGTTTTAGTATGACCACGTTATAAGGCAAATGTTGTTAGAATTTAAAATTTCATAGAGAATATAAATGTTATTATGTTATTAGAGGAATTTTAGAATATTCAGACCTATTTCTCTTTTCGGACCTCTTTTCGTTTTAAAATTGCAAACAAATTCATTTTGTGGCCCAAAAAGGTCAAAAACTCTTGAGGAAATTTGAAGTGTGTGTGTATTTTCAAGTTAAAAACACAGGTCTGCGTTACTAATCTGCAGGCAGAACAAAGGATGATTCAGTTCTATCAGCAGGTTGAACAAAGCAAGTTACAGTGTGCAGTGGTGCTTAATTTGTTGGTTTCTTAGTTTTATTCAGGCAGTGTTTGTATAATTGTGAATTATTACCTATTTATTGACTATTTTAACCTTTTTGGCCGCCGTGTCATTTATGTTATATTTACAAAAAATAAATATAATAATAATAATGATGTTTAAATAATATAGACTAACCTAGCGAAAGATCTAATACTTTAAATTTGTACTGTAGCACGTATGCTATTATTTCATATAATAAATTATAGAAAAAATATTTTGATTGTTGAGAGTATGTTCCGGAATATTTAAAAGAATATGATTTTTAAGGAATATTGTTCTCATAATAGGAAACAGAAAACTTATACATTAAAAAACCGTAGACGGTCAAACCGCACCGTGTGAACGGGCTATAACGCACTGTTAAAATATGATCAACGTCGCTTTATTGACGTTTCAATAAAAGGCTAGTTTGAAATTTTGACTGTAATTCTCTACTTATAAATGCGAAAATCTTCACAGCTTTAATCAGTTGTTATAGAACTAGCTATTATAGAAATGCAAAATGTACAAAAATCCACCTACAAAAACAACTTTGTAAAAAAATTTACTCACAGAGGCATGGTGATTTTCATAAAGTTGTTGGTGGTCTAGCTTTTACCGAAAACTATCGAAAAACGTTTTTAGTGCATTCGCTTAAGAATCCAAGGTGTGCCACATCACACCAGACCCTGATCAATCCTCGGCTGAAAGCGATATCTCTTATAGTGTTAGCTCTCTAATGGTGCTTGCACACGACGCAGTTTTTGTGCTGCAAGCTGCATTGAATTCAACTTTTTTGTGGTGTGTATCATATGAACATGTGTTTATTGCTACGATACGTGTAAGATTGTAGCGTAAGCAAGATTTGCAACTTCAACCGAAAATGATCCAAAATATAAAATTATCGTAATATAGCCACAAATCGCAGGAATTTACTATCAATGATTTTAGTCCTTTGTACAAATTACATATTCGTCTCATCGAGAGGATTTGAGAAATATAGATATATGTTTAATCGTTATTTTGATACATGAGGGTTTTTGCTCCGATAGAATATTCAAAAATGCCTATCAGGCTAAAATTGCGGTTTCTAATGACTTGTTTTCAACTTTGCGGTATCCAATGACTTAAATTAATTAGATCCTATCAAGTTTTCCCTTTTTGGAATTAAATTCCTTTTCATTTATCCCCAGCTAATTACACCCGTGAACATCGTAATACATACAAGCTTTCAAATCCAATTCCCTTCCTGAACATTCTCTGTTATTCTCATCCTCGAAGCTATCTATAATGACGACATTCACATTGTGCACTACGCGTAATCGACAACGATCGCTTTCGTTTAATGTGATTGCTGGAGGATTAAATGTAAATTGCCTAAGCCAATACTCGAAATTGTTTCGTTACATTCCATTGTATTTGATACACATTGTTCCCAGTTGCTATTTTTCTCCTCTTTTCACCTTTATTTTATAAACCTTTTCAATTTGAAACAAAACCACGTTTAATCCTTTGAATTATCCTGCAATTTACCGCTTGTATTATTCATTTTAACACAGAAGAATTGTATTTTTGCAGTTACGGTTTTTTACTTACTGGGCATTAGCTTTCTTTCCACAGCTTTCGTTTCAGCTATTTTTTACGCTAGCGGAGCTTAGGTTAGTGATACCAAAGTAGTGTTTTTAGAAAAAAGTAGTGAAATATGTCCTGGGCATTCGGTACTTTTGTTTCTTATTCTCTGAGTATTTCTTGGAGACATTTTCTTCTTGCGAGTGCATCGCTGGTTCGTCGAGCACATTAATTTCAATTCCTAGGAATCTTCCTTTTTGTGAACCATCGTGAACCATCCCGTTTGTTTTCGCCAAGTGCTTGTGCCAAGTTGGGGAATCCCTCCGACAAATCTTAGATACGCTTTTAATGCTGTGCGAATAACGAAAGAATTTATAGGCAATTGTGTTTAATTTTATTTGTCACAAGACTTATATAAAATGTTTATTTTTATCCAGTTTTTATACATTACCTGCATTATATGTACATTAATAGTATTTATTTTAATATGTAATGTCCACGTTTGTTTGCGTTGTAAAGTTCAACATTGAAGGTCGTCACGGAATTTGCTATATTTATTCAATAAGTTATTCTTTTGCCATGGTTGGGAAGTCCGTTTGAACTACAGAAAATCACGCAAAGGTTTCCTGCTAAAGTTTCAATAATTACATTTCCTATACAATATATATTTTAAAGGACCCTACTAAATCAAATAATGTAGACTTTCAAGGAAGAAAGGAATCCGGAAACTAAATTAAGTGTTTCTGAAGCTGTTTTTTGGAATTTCTTACAATTTTATTACGTTTTATCTTGAGACTTAAATGATTTAATTTCTATTGCCTTCTTTTATCTTTTATAACTTGACGGAGTATTCATTCCACGTCCTGATATTCTGTATCCTTCAACGAATTAACGTCGGCCGTGTTTGCAACACCAGTGCAACAAATGTCTGTATTTTTTTCCTGTGTTCATGGTGATTTAGTGTTACAAGGAGTGAAAAACGACTTGAAAAACGAATTACACTAAACTGGGAAAGGTAATGTTTGCAGGAGCATGAAAAGAA
>JAODVP010065703.1:0-14201 GCA_025400035.1 Tetradonia laticeps
TGGATATGTCAAGGTCCGTAATCCTATAACTTGACCTGATAGAGCAAAATGAAGGCCATTCACCGCATTGAAATTACCCCTGCCCATTTTTTAAAAGTTTTTTTTTGTTGACCTGAGTAATAGAAGATAGCAAAAACAATATTATGCGCTTGCAATGCCGCAGTAGTAATAACGGATTGAGCAGAAATACATAATAAGTGCACTTATTATTAGGGCTATTTTTTACCATGGAGATAGCATTCTATACAGTTCTATTTTCTATGGTTACCACTGAAAATGTTAGTGCAAGTGAAGATATGGACAATGTCATTGCAATAACTGCAAGAGATTCCTGAAGGATTTCAAAACTTTATTTCTATTAAAAGTCTAAAATAATTTCTCACATTTTCCTATATTTTATTTGGTATTCTTCAGTGCCTGAACGTTAATATATTGTATTGCAGCAACAAAGTGATCGAGTAGTACTGGAAAATGTTTTAATCTAGTGCATATGCCAATATATGCGATCAGTTTAAGTATGCATGGATCTATCTATCTATCTGTCTATCGGTGAGGAGGCCAGACTCATTGCGTGACAGCCAGTAAGGCATCGACCCAACATACTAACTCCCTTGCAAGAGGAGTACTGCCACCATGCCCCGTCAAGAATTTATCAATTCAAACACTGGGGACCGTACTTTTCCCCCTGGCAGCTGCGTTTAGAACCTACAATCTCCATGCCGGCGCGCACCTGATGTTCGGCGCTCCTAACCAAGTATACATGGACACACAGATATATGTATTACAAATAAGAACTCTTGTAAATTTAGAATTAAATTTTTTATTAATGGGAATTATATTAAATATTTAGGAATAACAATGACAAAATTCGTGGAATTGTATTTTCCTCCTTTGGAATTAGCTAGAAAAGGGCAAACTGCGTTATTGTGTTTTTCATATTTCCGGAAATAACATTCCTTCACTTCAAATGACAACGTTACAATTTTCGCCATGAAATGAAATCCTGAACCCTTCCAACCTCGGCGAATTTAAATCTAATCGAAATCAATTTAAATTATTTCAATTCATTATGCATATGACAATTGCGAAAAATGAGTCGAAACCGAATGCAACGTGTTAGTTTAAATGTCTGATATGAGTGCTTTTCACATTCGTCGTGTGCGCAACGACAGTATACGCCTTGCTGATTGTGGTTAGTGAAGACGTAGTCGATGAAGATTAACAATGGTCGTGAATTTTCTCGTGGTAAATCGATTCATGTATATATCATAAGACATTTGTTTCATTGTGAGTTTTCCGTTTTCATTTTTCACCCACATCACCCTCGTCCTTTAGCGATGCGCTCCAGACCTCTTGATCGCAATCATAATAGACATAATATTCGTTTCAAACAAGCAAAGTCACAATGTGTTCGACTTCGTATGAACGTAGAATATAATCATAATATATCTATATCAATATAGCAACAAATATTTTCTATCATAATCATCATTCTGTTACAATATCAATAACACACGTAACATATTTATATTTATGGAATTTCTCTTGTGATTCTTCCCTTCTGCATACTGTATGTCATAGGTATATCAATTCAAGTCATGTGATGGAAACTTAGCAAATGTGTCACCAAACAATTCAGTAAATAGACGATGTGTGTTCGGTGTCTCGTCTCAACTTTACTCGTGTCTCGTGTTCATTTCGCTTAAAGTTATTTGGTCTCACTGGGTTATACTCGTATTTGTAACTAGTAATTTCATTAATTTCTTACATTCTAATACCGCTTGAACCAATCGATCAGCGCTTTCTTCTTACAATCAGATAACACTTAAACAAAGTGTAATAACAATTTGAACAAATGTTTGACAGCGTTTAGTGTAGTTTAAAGCGAAATTCACAAGTAGATGCGTTGAAGTAGTTTGTAATTGAACATAAAACAACCTAAATCACTAATACAGATTCCAGAAATGACGTCATCTAGCAAACACCTTGATATCATAGCCTACGTTAATTAAGGGCGGGATGGGATGATATAAATGAAACAAACTTTCAAGGAATAAGTAAATTAAAATTTGAAATTTTTGTTCTACCTATATGTGATATCTACACAGTTATATGTATACAACAAAGTCCTTTTTAAAAATAGGTTCATTCCACACATGCGCCCTTTCTGGCATCTGTATTCTGTGCTACTAGTCCATTACATAATTCTCATCACCTCTTTTGTTGCTTTCGTGGGGATTAAACGGCGGGTGTGTTTTGTTTTCTAATTCGTACATGTTTCCATTACCATTCCCAACTCCAATTATTCTTAAGTAGTAAGTTTATAAAGTCTACTAGAACGCGCTAAAAAATTACATGGTAGTAGTTAGTTAGACTTAAGTAAGAGAAATTATTTAACAAAATAACGGTTCAGTTTATACACGTGAGATGAGGTTTCATTAAAATTCTACAAACTAAATAATGGTCTTACCCCGTCACTTGTATACACATGATTTTCAATGATGGGATATTCGTTCACTTCCTAGGATTCGCTTTGTGAAGAGTTTGAAGATTTGACAAGTTTGGAATTTGCGCGCGATTATTATCGATTTCAATGCTTAGTGGATGATATCCAGAATTATCGCCTAGATGTTCTTAACTTACATGTTACAGCAGTTGGCAGTTGTTTTTACATCATTCTAGTACAATATCCTCTTATCTTCAATGACTTTACACTTTACAGGAAAACAATGAAGTGTTTACAATCAAAACGAAATAAGTTAAACATTGTCGTGTTGTTATTACTCGCACAGTAATTGACATTATAAAAGCTCTCACTGTCAAGATCTTATAAGTTTCCTTTTTACAATTTCTTTGCAAAATACAAACTCATCGGATTCCAAAGAATAGCAAGTGAAATTTTACATGATCCAATGACGTGCTTCGAATTATGATTTTGAGTTATGTTATGTGTCTGTTATACAATCCACGCCTGCACCGTTCAGCTGAAAGATTTATACACGGTATAAATATAAAATCAGGATTAGATTGGTCCCTGCATATACGAACCGCTCCTGCTCCCGTCCGCGCGCCCGCTCCAATCCTTGTTCAATCCGTTACACTCTCATTTCCCGACGTTTGTCAGCTTGAAACCGTTAAATGAATAATTGTTTCCTTATCGATTTATAATTCATAATAAATCAGCGCCGAATCACGTCTCTTGCTCGTTTCATTATTACATATTTACGTTAATTATAAACTTTTGTCACGTTTTTGAAAATATACGTATATTTTATTAACTTTTAAATTTCTTTCTTTATTTATCTCGTTTTATACGGTTACGCCGCAGTCAAATATGAAAATTTATCATTTACCTCGTTTAAACTACAGTTTAAACTGTTATTAGATTAAAGTATGTTGTTAATTAGAAAAAAAACATGTGTATTATTCGTTCATGTTCGTGTCGTTTGCGCTTATTATGTTATATGCCTATAACAAAGCGAAAAATGCTGGTAAATGTGAATTATACTATATAATATTATTGATAATTTCACTCTCGAGTGTGCCAAGAAGTGCCTTTCATTCAATTATGATTTTTGTTTTAAAGAAAATAATGGAATCAGCTTATAACGAAAGTGAAGAAAAGATACATTTTGAAATAGATAAACATCGCCCATTAATTATTTATTAAATAAATTTTGTATGTTATTCAAGTCACGTACCATTGCAAGATCGTATTGTTTGTCTTTCAACTTTGCATTTCGACCGTACTTTTCAGGACTAATGAATACATATTAATTTTAAATGCATATTGGATACACGAAAAAAACATTCATTTATGTTTATTGATTTTAAACCGGGGAATTAAATTTCCCGTATTTCAATTTTAGTCAATTTGGGTTATTCCATTCCGATTTAACACACCCATTTTACGTCATCTCTTTGGATTTGAATAAAATTTGGTACACATATTGTTGGTTATAAAACAAATATAAATAGTAATTAAGAGTTTTTTCTCTGATAGTTTTGAAAATATTGGTGTGTAAACTTTTCAAAACAGTGCGAAACACACGCAAATGCGGGTTTCATTCTGAAACACGGACTTACTTGTACAGGCTTGAGGATAAAACAGAAAACTTTGGATGGGATGGTGGGACGTACTTTAATAGATCGTAAGCTATATTTGGGAGACCGGAGTAAAATAGATTCCATGGCGTTACGAACTCCCTTGCTTTATTCCCAATATGCTGCTAATAGCAATTACGATCGGGCACAACAAAATTACAATCTACACCTATTAGTATGTCATTATGCCCCGGCCCCCCTTATATTTATCTATTGTAAAGTTTCCAAGCGCTTGTCCGTCCGCTCTTTGGAAACGGCTACTCTAGAAAGTGTTCTAATTTAAATTCAAGGGATTTTTCAAAAAGTATATAAATGACAAATTTCATAAAAATACCGTATTTACTTTCTATTCGTATAAATTTGTATAAATGTGGAATGATAACGGAATCATTGCTAAAAAATATAATATTGGCATGAGCGCCGAATCAGCCGCCTTAGGTTAGATATAGCATGTGTGAAAAAGTCTACTGCTATAATTCAAATTAGAATTATAACAAATCTAATGCACTATAAATAATTTGGTTTACTATTATCATTATTACCAAGAATTCGTAGATTATTATTCCTTTAGTTGTTTAAAGTTAGCTATTTTGTAATAAACATTAATTCACCTAGAAATATTTCTCTATCTATCTCACGGGGGCCAGACACCTGTCTGCCAGCACTTGGGCCACGTATGGGCCCATTAATTTTGACTAACTCCCTTGCAGGAGGAGTACTGCGACCACCCCCGGCCAAGAATTTTTCAATTCAACGACCGAGGACCGTATTTTCCCCCCGGTAACCCCAGTAACGCATTGTCCATCACAAGCAAGACAGCGGTTTGAACCACATACTCCAAGCCACAGTGCGCTTGATGTACGGTGCGAGACCAATGCGCCACCGAGGTGACAATAGATTGTATTTAATAGAAAACAATTTATATTTCCAGTGTAATTGGCATTGTCTAATCCTAACCGAAATAAACATTAAAGCTCCACCAAGTTATGAATAGCCTCAGAAAAATAATGGAACTAAAACAATAAGGCAGATAGAGTATTATAAAACAGCGCTACGTTGTCCCTGACAGGTCCGTTCATATATTGGTTTCAGTGTAGTTCTGTAGTTGCTACATCGAAATATCGCATTTGCGAAAATTTGTCAGAAAGCACGTGCCGCGCCACGGCAAATATAGTCGTAATATATTTTTGGACTTTGATTCCATTATCATCAATTTTCATATTTGGCATAAAGATTTATACGAATATAAACTAAATATGGTATATATTTTTTAAAATTTCATTCATTTTGAACGAATAATTCTTATTAAAACCTGACACCCCACTGCGAGTGGGTTACGGTTTTTCCCTTTTTTTAGACTTTGTATAGTTATATTTTTAGAACTATTGGATATAAAATTTTGACTTTGAATTTTTATTTGTCGTAGGATCAACAATAAGTGTGCCAACTTTTATTCAATAAGTTTGTCCATTTTACGCGGAATGACCAATTTCCAATGTCATACGCAAATAATTTTCAGAAGCGCTTGGTATTGCACATATATCCAGATAATGTACTTCAAAGGAAACCCTTCTCGTGTCCAATGCAGTATGAAACATTAACAATTACGTCATGGCACATCAACAACAACTCATGTTGCGTCATTAATGGCAAATACCCGTAAAACGAACATCAATATTAGGCATATTGATTGATATAATGTTGTTTGATGGATGCACACCATAAATAACTTAAGTAAATAAGAATAACTATGTACAATGTTATGCAATATGTTTACGTCTATGCGTTGGTATTCGATTGTGTGTTATTTGGCTTGTAATAATCGTTTGGGGTTCGTGGTACGGCTGGCCGGAAACTAGTGATATCCTTTCTGTACAATTTTAGCACAACAAGCACGTGCACACACACATACATTACACAGCACACCGAATAGTTTCTGTTTTTATGATCCGATAATTAATTAAATGTTCACACGGCTCAATTTGACGAACGTGCGGCAATCGAATCCGAAATGACTGTCGAAACAGAACGAATGCATCCAAACATTTGTCTCAGCGCAAGATAGTAGGTGAGGTCTGGTTAAAATATAAGGCATTTTGGGATGATACATTGTAGATACTTATTTGAATCAGAATCAACGCGCACGGCGCTTGCGAAAATTCGCAGCATTCCTGACATCTTATGTCCGGGACATCAGGATTCAGTGAGCGACGCTCATGGTCGTATCTAAAAGGGAATATTGTTGGCAGTCGTTTATGTACAAGCCGATCAATGCGCGACCGCGACGGAGGACGCCGCCGCCACGGCCGCTGCTGCCGCCGCTGCCGCAGTCGTGCACCGCTCCGGCTGCGCGCGGCGTTGTTAAATGATGCTCTCCTTGTTGCGCTCGTTGTCGTTATCCTCCAGGCTGCTGGTCGAGCGCGACCCGCAGATCTGCATCTCGATCTCGGCGAGCCGATTCTCCAGCTCCCATTGCTGCTGGTTGAGCTTGACGCTCATGGCGGCGTTTTCCGTCTCCACTGTGTGCAGCCGCTCGCGCAATCGCTTGATCTCTGACTCGAGCGCCTCGTGCGAGCCGAGGAGCGGCGTCGCCGCCCCGGAGACCAGCTGCGTCATGCTATCGCACTGCAGCGTCGTACCTGCAACCAACGCCGTTTCTGCATTTAATTTTTTTCAAACACCGTCCCCCAGCTGCACAACAATTATTATTTATCACATTCCAGTTACATGTAGATACAACTGTATACAGCAACATTATACATCAGGTGGTCTATGTTTCTACAAAACACCAGGTTGGCTATTTTTAACTGAACAGTGTCATAGCGGTAATTGTGGGATTGTGGAGTGGAAGCATGCACAAAGTGTGCTAATGAAAGTGTTGGGCGCGTTTCTAATTAATTCATGTTGACGCAATGCGTGCGCCATACTGTTATCACCTACAAAACTAGAATCAATACACGTAGTCTGTATTTTTCTGGACAAAACTTACGAAATAAGTGACTTCCGAATAAAATCGATGATAGCAATCAGCAGAAAAAATAAGTAAGTTTCAAATTGTTGGCACGATTTGTGTAGATTCGTAATATCAGAATGAATTCAGTTTGGTTTTGTCGTAGATATCATCGCTTTCGTTTTATCATCGACCGGAAGTCGCGTACTTTTCGCACTTATACTCGGCGTCGCCACTACTAGAGCGTAATAAGACGCTACGAGAACGATCGTCCGTCGTTGTCGTGGAAATAACTCGTTTGGAGTGCGGATTGATAAATATATCTGACGCATTTGCCAATGACAACAATTTATCAGAGTTTTTGCTTGGGAGTCTTTTCTTTTTGTCTTCTATATAAGTACCTACTATAGTTTGCTGTTTTCTTGGTTTTGTTGGAGGGGTTCATGCGCGGGGCACGTGAAAGATACGAGAATGAAAGAGAATGAAGAGACATCGACAGGCACATAGGAAGATAAGACACATAATCAATGGCACAGAGGGATGAATTAGATAATGACAAGGGGGCTGATAATCGAGTTTACCTGAGCGTGCCTGCGATGCCGGCGTGTGGTGCCTGCTGCGCCCACTGCTAGTGGAGCCGCCGGGCGAGTCGGGGGCCGGCCGCGGCGGCGAGCCGAGCAGGGAGCGCGGATACGAGGGCGTCAGCCCGGCGAGCCCCGACGGCACCCACATGTCTTCCAGCGGCACCTTGCCGCGCGATTCCACCAGCCCGGGCGTCGACTGGCTTCTGCCCATTGCGGCTGCAAGAGTCACATGGTCTTACTCACAATATGCATCAATATACACTGTATGAACAAAGAAAGTGTGGAGGAAATTTGTTTTATAACAATTTCCTCTCTTGCAACATGGTTATCGTCAAGGATAAGGATATGAATCCGAAGTGTTTTTCTTGAGATTCCGACACTCTTGAGATTAATTTACGTGTTTGTTTACTTGAAATACGAACATCCGGCAGAGCCATAAACATTTTTATCACCCTTTACAAGCCATTTGTGTATTTTGTAAAATTGCCAAAAACAGCCAACAGCCCCAATAGCAACAACATTGGTTGCTTTGGATGGCTCCTCTACCGGCTTGAGTTGGCGTTAAATATTCATTGCCGGAGCCGCTTTTACTTACTGCGTAGTCAAAGGGCTGCGCCAGTAATGCCGTATAAACAACTATCCCATTCTGCACGAGAAGGAACCCGCCCGCCCCCATTCCGGTAACCGGCCCCGGAAAGCATGAAGGCGCTCACACGCACATTACGTTCATTACGCGCGCTAAAGTAGACATCCGCAGTGGAATCGACCTGCCGAAAGCTGCTCCTTTATGTCCCAAATACGCCAAATGCATGTGCTGTAATTGGGAACGTTGCTGTACGCAATTTCCTATTTTTGTATGAAAACTCTACCTTTTTGAATTTTTTTTTCTATCACCATAATTAAAACATCTTCCGCTGCTCGCCTTCGTTTTGCATAAATACATTATGCAGGTTAGGTTAAATTTTGACCGAAAACTTTTTAAATCAATATGAAAATGATGTGCGCTAACTTTATCATCGTTTAATTTGATTCGCTCCGGTTCATAATCGAGTTAGTTAAAAATATCAGCCCATTCCATTCTCCGCTGGCGAAAATACTTAGTATAATTAATTGCCGTCGATCAAGTACATAATATCTCAGCGCGTTGAATGGTAATTAATTAATACTGATTTCCTGCGCCTGCTGCGACTGCATCAAAGCACCGCTATGAAGCCACAATCGTAACACCAGGACGACGGAGGCAGCTTAACTCGAGATTAGTGCTGAGCAAGATTTGCAAGTGCATTAGTCAGAAGCACACATAATCTATTAGTATTCCAGCCATAGTATACGTTGCAGAATGAATGAAGTAGCGAAAATTCGTTTAGTTTAATCAATATTTAACTACAACGACTTCAAATACTCCTTGTCATAATATTCTAGGCAACGTGAACATCGCGTTTGTATTAAAATCGGCCATGTGCCACTACCGCCGCTTTATCATAAATTTATCTCCAATGTCTCTAACGCTAAGCTGCGTAGATAAGAGCTGCACGCGGGCGTATCCTCCGAAAAAAAAACGCGGAACGTGGCCCATTGGAGGATGATTTATGGAAATCGATAATAACTCACTTTCGCATTCTCAAGGCTTTATAGGTAATAAAATTGTAAAATATCCTTTTTTTCTAAAATGTTTAGGTAAATGGAAAAATTTGTGATACTTGTTATAATTAATATCGCACTGAATAAAAATAAGAACTAACAGTGACATTTTTGTGCTCATTTGAAATATAATTTGTGTAGTTATTTGTGTACGCGTTGTGTTGCCATCGTTGTAACTTGCAAACAGGGCGAGCTAGCCAAAAGTCCTTCTGTAAAAGGAATGTTTGGGACTGACAATAAATCAGCAATAAATTGGTAAAGTTGGTCAATACGCATAGAAGTTTCCTGGGAGGTTGACACCCTAGAAACTTTCAGAAGAAATACTTTCCACGAACTTAGAAAGATTAACAGTTATATTAATTAAAGGCGATGTTAATAAACTACAAACAAATTAGGAATCAATAAAAGAACTCAACAAAGAATATTGCTTACGCCTCGATTCAACACCAACCTTTTTGCATACTTGCGTATAATCACGACATTATTACAGTTTCACTTTCGTGAAGCTGTGCATGGACTATTGGATTCTATTCTACTCATCCACATATTCATACATTCATGCATTCCTACAAATTAACCGAATTGCAAGTTAACATCTCCCTGTCAAAATTATAGACACGCATGCAACAGAAAATTCAAAGTTATCACTTATGCCACTTTTTAATTTTTATCTCATCCGGACAGCGGAGATTATGTTACTTCAAGAAAACTGACACGTCCTGAATGTAGTTAGTTGGCAACCACTGCCCTAGACACTTCATCCTTTAGAATAAATACTCTAATATTATACACATTTTACAGAAGTTTAGAAGGATTTACTATCACAGTAATTAACCATAATATGTAATAATTACACACTAAGACAAACTGGGGTCATTTAATCTGCGCAAAATGAAAAATTTAATTCAGAGAGTTAAAAATATATAGAATTTTTACAAAAAAGACCGGAACTCTGTAGCTCAGTTGCTTTTTGAAGAATGAATTAATGAAAATAAGGTGTAATTATACGGAATTGCATAGGCAATCTATGTATTAGCTTCTTTGCTACTTATTTGAACTCACGCAGAGCGGCTGAGTACGAGCGCTGATTTATTTGGCAGGTCGTAAAAGTCTTGATGCAAGCAACTAAAGCCGCTTCTATTAAAATACATAGAGGCCACTATCCTGTGGTTCAGTTTTCGTATTATAAAAAAACTACATTGTATTACCTTCCCAATTGAGTACCGTAAGATAGTATGCAAAACATGCGTATGTTCCATTAATTTATTCTGCGGAAACCAGCAGAGCTACAGAGCTGCGGTCTTTTTGTAAAAATTATTCTACATATTCTTAACTCTCTGAATTAAATTTTTCATCCTGCGCAGATTAATTGACCCCAGTTTATTGCAGTGTGTTATAACTCCTATAATTGCTGGAAAACTTAAGAGTAGGACCGAAGTATGTGTACTACAATTGCGAGTAGCACACTTCTGCACTCGAAAAGTGTAGTAAATCCCATTGTTACCATATTAAAATTTCGATAAGCCTGGCCTTGGTTCACTTTCGATTTTCACCGGCAGTTAAAAACATTGCTCACACCATAGCTCACAATTTTATGTGGCTTTCTTTAAAATGAAGGCGCCATTGAACAGACACAGCCGAATCGAATGTTGAAAACCGGTTTTCGACCGTCATTATAGTTTTAGAGAGGAGATCTATATTCCATTTCGTTCTCTATCACAATATTTTCTCGAAAACTATTTAATGCAGTAACTTTATACATTGCAGTATTCGTCTAATCTGGTAGTTGTGATTTTTTTTTGCAGACTTGATTATGATATTAGTTTAATGAACAATCCATATTTCTGTAAACCAAGTAGTTTCCGAGATTATGCGTTTCATAGCTTATCATAGCTTATCACATTAATTACATTTATCTCATTTACACCGTAGGGAAATACTAGGCGCAAGAACTGTTTATACACCCCTTTTCTAGACCGTGCGCACTTTACTTAAAGTCTCCTTACATATAAAATACAAATCCACGATGGGACTGGAATCCTACATTTTGTTGATTATGAGCTATAATTGTATTCACGTGATCGGCGGCACGTCAATGAACGACGGAAATGAAAGAAAAAACTTAGAGCAGGGTTCATACGAACAATACTAGCACACTAAGCAATTTCGTTCGGCGGTGGAGGTCATAAACCCGAAATATTCATTAAGTCAACATCATAAGCAAAAAATCAGGACTACTTTCTATTACCTTCTACTACTACTTTCAGACGACAAAATTACTGGACTAACTGTATGTAGAGATAACGGGAAACGGTTTTTATCATTCGATTTAATAGGGTGTCTGATGTATGCGCTTTGATTCGGAAGTAGGACTTTTTGAAACCAGAAAGTGAAAAACCCCTTTTGCGATATCATTATACTTTTAGAGAAAAGGAGTGGACAAATGGACAGACAGAGATCACCTGTAATACTTTAAACCACAGCTATCCACAGTGGCTTATTGACCATTCGAAATTCTACATCAGTAGCATGGGCGTCTTACCTTGATAAATCGTAAGATTAAACCTATGATGAGTTCAGATATTACTAACCTTTTTCCAGTGGAGCGCGCTTATACTTCTCGAGCCTCTTGACGGCAATGGCCTCAAGGCGGACGCGCGCAGCCGGATACTCCTTGAGGACGTCCCACATATCCTTCTTGCTCAGCACAAACAAATCGCTGTAGCCTACCGACCGGACACTTGCCGTGCGCCTATTCCCTGCAGGCAGAGAAAGGCAAAGGAAACTCATTATTCAGATCGTTCCGATTTCTACCACACTGTACCACACCAAAAACTTCTTCTATAAAACCAAGATAAGGGATTGTGAAATTGTATGAAGACTATTATTGTCATAAATAAGTATGTATGTAATTGATTATCTTTGGATATTGATTCAATTAAACTTTCAGATAATATTCATATTAGTAATCATATTTTAGAGTAATTTTATAACTCCTTTACACTTGATTAAAATGAAATTATCCATGTATAAAAAGTCAAGATTCCATGTAAGCAACAACAGAAATATAGAAATTTTAATGTCTAAAACATTATGCGGGGAAATATTTGCTTTATTGACGGACTGCAAGCCGAAACGGTATTAGATTCGTCATATCTTTCTATTTTTACTAACGTCGTGAGCGGGGATGCACTCACATCTCTCCGCATTGCTTAAATTCATGCAGTGGAGCCGCCTGTCTCTGTATGTTTGCGTCAAGAAGAGAGGAGGTTGTAGGATGATATTTGGACGATTGCCAGTGTTTCGCCGCATAACTACCCCTGAAATAATTTCGTGCACGTCATACTTGTCCGTCCGCCCCCGTAACCCGTACTGCGACGCGCGCGCACCACAAGCGCCATCTAGCTGTATCCTGCGGATAACCTGCGAATTATACAATATGTCTACGGATAATGCAATTTATTTTAATTAAAAGTGCCAAATCAACCGATTAAACTACCATAACGTGTATATTCGCTAAATTTAATTAAAATTCTATTTGTGTGGGGGAATATGTAATGTTTTAATTTTGTTTTATCAATTTAATGGTTTGATGCTATTTGTTTTCTAAAAGTGCTTGCATAAATTAATTTATTGTATATATCCTTATCTCTGTCTCTTGTTATTATCAGATATTAGTGTTATTGTCAGGTATTAGTGTAATGATGACAGTTCGTGGTGAAAGTAATAGAAATTCTTAAGCGTTTGTTTTGTGGAGATCACATTCTATCCTCACCGCTGCATCTCATGCAGTTCCCGTATAGCACGTTCCGTCCGTGGAAATGATGAGGTCACCGGATTGATGTAGCGTGCAGGCAACGCGTGCGTGTCGAATCGGAAAAGTGATCTGTTGCCCTGCACCACAAATTCGTAATTTTAGAGAGCTACGTTATGCGCGTCATCTCTATTGCGAGATCTTTGCCTCGTGATCGTTTGAAAGAAACGCGTACATTAACACGACAAATCGAAAGCATAAATATCAAAGCACGTACGTAAACATAAATAAATAGAAATCTACCTAAACTGTAGTTCTTTCGGTTGATTAGATTGTAAGTAGAATTAACCCAATAGCCTGTATATTATATTTGATAGACTTAGTAAAACAATGTTTTCCATTAGGGTGGAGATAGTTAAACGGTGTAAATTTGAGGCGATTACATGACTGTTAGGAAAAATATGTAAAAAAAATTATACAAAATGTAGAGCGCTTTTCAAAAACATATTAAATTTATTGTAAACAATGCAATCCATGTTTATTTTCGAATTTTTCTATTGCTGTATATGTAATTACAGCCTCCCTATTACCGCTCATATCTAAGTTCTGTCTCTATTATGGGTATATAGTAGAGGAAATTAAAACAGAATGATACGAAACATCAAAGAAATTTAGTATATTAGTTTCTATACAGATATCCATTGATCAAAGTATGATTGTACGTTGTAAAAAATCAAAAGGACATCCGCCGTGAGGCGTATATTTCATCAAAATCGATACCCATTATATATTTCTGGGTAAAACTCGTGAATACAATGGGAAACAATTGGATGCAATTATAACGTGAGATCATGCGGATAAATGCGGCCGCTTCAATATCGCACCATATTTGCTTACAATAGACACAATCAATATTAACCTTTGGAAACGTCAAAAGGCAGAAACAAAAACGCAATAAATATTTACACTTTTGTGCAAGCGAAAATAGGTCAATACAATTCAAATTGAATTGAAATAATTATTAAAAACATTTACCATTTAAGCATTATGCATTTTTTTGTAACGTTTCAGTTAGAGTAAAACGGTGGAACTTGGGATGCTTTTTGAAAACCTCCTCTTTGTTTTAAGTCTAAAAATTCTATTTTTTTTTTAGAATAACTAGTTTAAC
>JAODVP010065814.1:0-14186 GCA_025400035.1 Tetradonia laticeps
AATTGTCAAAGATGTTCGTTAAAGTCCAAGAGATGAAAAAAATAGTCAAGCTCCGGATTCAAATAAGCATGCCGCTCGTGCCAACAGCGCCTGTGTTTGTTCTGCCTGCAATTGCAAACTTATTAGGTGGAACAAGAGCATAGGTCCTGTTTATTTAATCACCCACTATAATTACACAATTGTTTTTTTATTATACGAAATATACATTAAAACCTTATTTTCATCCTTTATCTCTGTTATACCGCAGATTCGTAACATTTTTAGCACTATCTTAATAATTGCTTTGCATTAATTTACTATTTTATATTTCTTGAATAGAATAAGAATTTCTATAACATTTTTAACTCATAGTCATATATAAAAGCCCATACTTTTCATTAATTAATTCTGAAATAATGGAGTCATATGTGAACCTAATTTTTTCACAAAATATTCTACAAATATTCTACAAAACTTTAAGTTTTTTGCGTGATCCGGCGCGTTTCAGTCGTTCCCTAACAAACAGGGTGTTATGAATACCTACATATTTCTACATTACCAATAATCTTTATCTTTTTAAACATGAAGTAATATTTTAAAAGGCAATTGGCTAGTAATTGTTTTTTGATGATTGATGAGTAATCGTCTAACAATGTTATAGGCATGTATATCCCTGCTTTCTATAAATAATCAAATTGCTGTCATCAATGGTGCAATTTTCAAGTTTCTTGTGCGCTTATATATTTCGTAGAAACAAAAAATCCCAAAATCATTTAATGATTAATGAGTATAATGACTCAGTTTAGGTTTTATTGCTATGATATTTACTGACGTCAATAAATAACTGTATTAGCGAAAGGTCTAGTCGTCATCAGTCGATTAATACATATAAACTGTGAGCTGTACTAGTAAAAACTTCTTCTCGAAGGAAAGACCAACCTTGACGTCGATGAGCCAAGTTGCGTTACGCAAAGGAGCGGTTCCGGTATGCGTCGCATTAATTTCAACGGTTTCACATTGCGAAGTGTTGCAATTACTGAGTATGATTAACAATATTATAAGTAGAAGAATTTTTTAGTATCTTATAATTTGTAACAACTTGTTCCATACTTTATTTTATTTAAATGCATTGATAAAAAATTGAATTAGCGCAAAGGTTAAGTTGCTGCTGATTTATAGTAATAGGCAACCCAATATTATTTGTTTATTAATGTCTACTAAGCTAATCAAATGAAGAATCAAATATGGAATCGAACTCGTGTATTCAATCGAAATCAAATTCGCGCGCGTCTTAAATAACCGGCTGACGGATTCTGAAGAGCATGATGACCTACTTTCACTCTTCTTCGGTCGTGTTCTTCTTCTTCATGGCGTGCTAATAAAAAGTAACAGCAACTGCGCGTCTGCGCATCGTCTGTATGGATCCACATCGAAGAGTGCGTTTTTACCTTCTTATGGAAAATAGGCTATGGTGCGACTTAAGTCTCTCATTACACGTATATTACATACATACGAGTATAGTGTAGACATAAGCTTCTCTTACATTAGTGGTTAGTAGACCAAGTCGAATCAATCTAAATGTTTCTAAGTGTTCAATTGCCTATATTGACTAGATCCTTGTAGTTAGTAGGTAGTTTACATGCTGTTAATTAAATAGCAAGTATTACAAGTTCATACCTAACATGGCGGTTTTAACGTTTCTTGATTTCTAGTAACTGCATTTGAAGAAATTTTAAACAATGGTGCTCTAGTTCACATTCACATTAATTTAGATTTGATAGTAATCCAACTTCCTATGTTTAGAGGAGAGTACCATGAAATCAATCTAATTTCAATTTGATCAACACTATTTTATTCGTTGGAAAAATAGACTTATTTCAAAGTTTATTAAGGAATAATTCAATTATCAGTTTTATTTTCCATATTTTTTATAGAAAAATTGCGAGAAATGAAATCAAATTTCAAGCCAGATGAATACACTAAAAATTTTTGGTTATTTCACAGGTTTCCTAATAAATATACGAATAAGCACATGCATTAAAAATGATTGTTTGTCGGTGATGGTCTTTGGGCGCAAATTTTTAATATAGCCCCGTTAAATGTAAGCTACCCAACATTGACTTATTATAAATTATGCAGGAAATTTATTATCTTAATATGTTTCCTATAAAATTACATATTACCTAATTAGGAATGAATTTAATTGTGTTTCAGTTCGTTTCATAATTAAAAGCGCTAGTTATGTTTTAAATTAAAATATGATATACCTCCCTACAGTTGCTATTGTACAAAGAAATATAATTAGAAAATGCATAATTAATTACTTCATGCCCTCTTCACGCCTTGTTTAGTCTTACAGTGAAGATTGCGGAAGCTTGTTGTATGTAGAGCAAAACAAAAGAAAATCAGAGTACTCGAACGCACAACTTTGGTTCGCTACTCTTTGCTTTGTTTGTCTGATTCTACGTTTCTTCATTTATTTTCTCTTCTGTTGTGTTTACTGCATGTTTTGCATAGTTTCCCTTACTTTTTCAACAAATGCAACTAACAAACCAAGAATTTGCTAAGTAACTACAGACGTCGTGTCGGTAAGACTGTAACAATGATGTCTTCCGATAATTACCCAGTTACATAATGGCTAATGAGGCATATTTTATAAATGAATTCCACAGTTCAGTGCTAAATTTTACATTATGACTGAATACTCAATTTTTCTAAGAAATGGAGCACGGAATGAAGTTTGTCAGGAGTGTGACTTCTGACATTTTTATTGTTGTCGAAATAATCTATTCTTGAATAAATTGTTATTATGGTTAAGAAGGAAACAATAAGCAATACAATATAAAGGAATATAACAAGAATTTTGCTATACAATAGAACTAATTTCAATTGGTCGCCGCTTAGAAGTTTTTTGTAGATTTAAGATCGCGGTTAATAAAGAAGAATTATTTTTTCTTTGTCATTTTTTTGGTTCTTCCTTAAACTGGAATGTTAGTTATTTATTTGTATGATTTTTCATTTTCAATTGTGGTAATACATGCCGTCGTGCTTTTCGTATTTACTATATAATCATTTTAGCACAATAATTTGGGGTTATGATACCTTGCAGCCATGCACTTTGAGCTTATGTAATGGATGTTAAGTAGAGGTTTACGATTTTAATTTCACAAACTTTCACAGAAAATTTAGATATTTCGAAGCATTTTAGTGTTTGTAAAAAGTTTTTTTTATCGTCATCAGCATAGTGAAATGTCGCAGGCAATCAAGGCAATCAAGCATGAAATGTTTGCCTGACACGCTGTTCTGTTGTCCGTTGGAGACAATGTTAGTTGTCAGTTTAGTTACTTGTCCGCCTTAGACAATGCGTCATAATTACCACTACTATAAATACAAGAACTAGACTCACCTTCGAATATTGCGAACATTTTGAACGCGATGCATTCTTAATATTTCCTTTCACTTTCATCGAACGACAAACACATTAAACATTAATTATGATTTTAGGACATTTTATTTTAAAACTACCATTCATTCACCTTGTTTTAACATAATATAACATAAGATAACTTAACCTAGCATTTTCTAAATTCTTTGCCTAACTTGGAGTCAATTATAAATACAAATATAAATTACAATTGCGGTTACTTCTAAGAGATTGTTAAATACTATGAACACAATATCAATCAATATGTTGCACTATAAAATAATTACGCTATCATTTTATGTGTCTGCCTTACACCCGACATCATATCCCAGGCTAATGCCAGCATGAACGTTATTTAATAACAAATAATAACAAATTAGAATTGATTTCATGCTCGAGGCACGCAAATCATTACTTCTAGTTGCCAACCGAGTGTTGTCGCTTAAGCGAAAAGCAATCCAGCGAGACGGCTGATCGGGAGAACCTTGAAGTCACACCCAAAATCATGATTAGTATTCCATTCCGCATGTGGTCAATCTTAACGTTCTCCTGTTCTTGTTAGTTTTTATTGTCCGTATAAGTAAACAGTTTCACTTATTCCTCTAGAAAATTTCCTTGCCACATCCAAATGTATATGGAAAATTAAGGTTTTGTTGTATTTTGTTCATAGATGACAGAAGCATAAATAGTCAAAAACATTAATGTCAGTTACGGGTACCATAACTTGAAATTTAAATGATAGGCTGAGAAACCTTACGTTACACTTTCATATCTGTATTGCAACAGCTCTATGTTTTTTGTATGAAATCTGTAAATGTCACAGACTTAAATCAAGTTGAAACAGGAGGCTGTGGGCTTTGCTAGTGGACCCAACCGGACTTTGTGACTATGTATGTACTCGAAAGCTCGCAATAAACTAAACAATCCAATAAAATCGCGATCGGACTGCGCCGACGCCCACGTTTCTTTCTCAACGGCAACGGGCAATAGGTTCTGACAATAAATTCCAATGTTCCAAATATAAGGAACCCATAATGTTCCTAACAATCTTTTATGTAAAGTGAATGGAATGTTTTCGTAAGAATGCATGTACATACGGAGAATTTCAAGAATGGACATTAGCAGTTAAAATGTTGAATTTAAATTGAAACTAAAATATTTTTGGATAAATTAAACTGGCTTAAATACATGTTATTTTATCATTTTATCTTTTCTTTTTATCAGAATCTTTTTGAATGTTTAAATGAGTTTTATTGATTTGAAACATTTCGTTACTTTTTGTTTCTAGTTGTTGTATCCTTTAGGCACTTACCGTCCGAAATTTTTCTCTTCCGAAATCGATCCGGAAACTCATGTACTAAAAACTTTTTTTCCTAATATCTCATAATTTTAAAGAAAACGCAATAATAAACGACAGATGAAAGCAGGTGAAGACGTTGTCTCTAAATTTACAAGTAGATATGAAAATAATATTCTGATAAAACTTATAAAAATATTCAACTTAAAAGTGCCCGAATATTCTAGTAAAACTCTAAATATTCTCTTAAAATTATGATGATTTTCCACTAACAGAATCGTTTATTTCCAGAACTTTTTTCAAAAAATTAGATTAGTGTAGAATGTAGATTATGATTAGCCAACCTAGTTACATCGTTTTATGCAGAAACATGTGAATTAAGAAATTTTCAATCTGTTTTAGTATGTCTACAAATTTTTGTTTATTGCAGAAACTCATCAAACCAAATCACTTGGCGACTTTCAGCAGTAAATTACGTGTTCATCTTGTTCGTATCACGTTTTACCACATTTGCATTGCTGCTTTTGTGTGTGTTGTGATCAAAAATTGAACAAGACAAATATTTACGAACATTAAGAGAACTTCAGGCAGTTAAGCCAGAAAAAAAGATATTTAGATTAGATATGTATATAGTTAAGTGTGGGAACCTGAGACGCCTATTGAAAAACATTCGTTACCACTTTGTTTTAAATCTAAAAATTCTAATTTATTTTAGAATAAGTAGTTTAACCATCTGACTTCATCATGTGAAAATTTCAGATTTTTTACTATACAATAAACCAAAAATAATGCATTTTTCTTGGGACTGGTAGCGGGGTTACTAAACCACTCCAATAAATCATTCTAATTTCAAAGAAATCAATTAAATGATTTTTTTTATTGATAAAATAAGCGTTGCTGAATAACGGGGAGTAATATTGCTACTTTTATTATAGCAAAGGATTAAAAATATATAATATCGAAAACGCTAAAAATAGACTCGCAGTTACACGCAGCAGACAACCGTGAAGTACAGTTAGTCCACTAAAACGTATTAGTTGCACAGTCGTTCAGCGCTCCAAGTGGTCCAAACACGCCGAATACGAATACGACAACGCATATCCCATGAAAGGCACTGATAACATGATTAAATTCTCTTGACACGGCATCAGGAGACCTTCAAGATCCACCGCAATAAGTGCGTTATTATTGCTCAAGAAGAATTCTACGTTGCGCAAAAATAATTATTGAGGCCCCGCAACGCACGCATCGTTTTTGTTTATTGTCTAGCCATCACAAAATTTGTTCAAATTTTATGTACCGTTCTGCATTCCTATGAATTTTTTCAAATCAACCAGGTGAAGGAAACGTAAAATATATCGATTGTCCCATGCTCCCGCTATGTTCGCGTTCCCCCTTCTTACTCCACTTAGGCAAAAAAGGTGTTCTTCGTTATTTACAATTTACAAATTCTTCACATAATCAATATCACATCCAAAAACAATGTGTTTCAGTAACCTGTTGTATTTTATTTTTTAGAAACCCCTCAAGTGAAATTATGTTTTCAAAGCATAACAACAAATTTGAAATTAGGCCATTGCAATGCAATAAGACATAGTTCATGTTTCTTTTTTTTTTTTCGAAATAAAGCCTTTACTAGCTTTCATACTAAGAACTTTATTTTAGTTTACTACAAATTGAAAAAATGTCTTTTGTGCGGTTTCTGAAACCCCATTCAATAATTATAATTGTATGACATAATGCACGTACGCTACAAGTTTAATATAAAACTATTAGATATTTTGGTCTGTATTATTCAAACAATATTAATTCAAAGCTAACTAACATTCCAAAAATCAAGAAATTAAGGAAAGACGAAACTATTAAACTATCTAACACACCTGTAAATTACAAATCAGTTGCCGCTGCACACTTCAATTCGCCGGCTTCAGCCTGCTTATAGACTGAAGCTATGGGATTCACCATACATTTTACCCCTCGTCGAATGCACGCACGGATTGATCAAATTGCGATGGTATTATAGACAACTTCCTGCGGTACACGTATTATGTTTTGAATTGAGTAAATAAGAAAAATATGGGTGTTTTTAGCTTTGAAATGTACGTGCACAACTGCGTAACTCTCGTACGTGGCTGCCCTACTTATGATTATAAGGAAATTCACAGCAAATGTGTTCTAGAAGGGATCGCGTTGTGTTGTCCGAATTATTCTAGATAACCGGAGTTATCAGCGCAGGGAAGCATTGTTGTACTACATATTTCCAAAATTCTTGTAAGTTTTGAATGCCAAAAAAATACGAAATATGTTTGAAATTACTTTACAAAGAGAGAAAAACTTTCAATGTCCGAAAATATATAAATCATATTCCCAATTACGTGATATATTCTCTAGACCCCGAAATATATGTTTCGCCGGGAACTGGTGTATGGTGACCAAAGTTTTCAATTTTCGGTTCTAAACATTTTTAGTTTTCCAAAATATTAATGTATCTAAATTTAAGAAGATAACTGAAAATCAATACTTTTTTAATTTCATTTAGCTCATGAAAAACATGTATTTCATCCAAAATGAAATAAAACCTCATGGTGTTTAATAGTCTAAGATTTGAAAATCGTATTTTGATTTTAATAAAACAGGTAGTTCTTACAATCTACATTCTGCGCTTGCTTCAATTTCCTAAATAGTTTGCACTTCCCCTTCTTGTTAAATCAAAAACAACTATTACTATACAACTCGTGCGTTTATTTGCCGTTTCCGCAACTTTCACCATAGACTATATTATCTATCACGTTCATTTGGCTTGTTGTCTTTAACGTATCTTCAAGCGCACGAATTACCGACTGCTAACAAATCTGACCATGTTCTGTATAATGCAAATGCATGCGAAATGTAACTCTAGGAAGATAAAAATTTACAGATATCATTAAAGTAGAAATTTTCGAAAATAAGACGTTTCTTTTTCAACGACAATTTTCATAATAGCAACTTTAGTGGACTTTAGGACTTTGGTACCACTTGGTCTACTAATGATGTCGCCGTGGATCTTCTATATTTTAATTTAAAGGCCTAAACTCACATTCATGACAGTTTTAAGATAAAGTGATAAAATGGTCTAATAACACTAAAGTTGTTACGAAAACGTATCTATAGATAGGTATAATGTAAATTTAATTTATATCTGAATCTGTACCTTGAATATAGATTTATTTTTCAGATAATTTTTTTTAATTGCTTTAGGATCCCTTAAGATGTTTTGTTCATTAGTAAAGGATATGGTTCAAATTTGTGCTACCATTTTTATTTTGCTACTACACACACCTACACACAATTTGTGAAAAAATATGGATGGCTATCGATCGCTAAACGCGATTACGAACATATTTTGGGTTAAGGATACATTATTCTTTTAAAAATAAATCTGTACTTAATTTTTAATGTAAAATAACAAAGTCTCTTTTTTGAAATTGGGATACAAATTTTGGCGAAGTCTCGGTGAAAATCATTAATAGAAAACTATCGGAACCCTAATTTAGTCAAATAAATTTTCAAATTCGGTGACGATCAAAAACTTTATGTAATCTGCTTATTCTTTTGTTTATATGCAACACAAGCAGCCTCAGCTGCGCTTCGTTGTAGCTTCCCTCTTCATCTATTCACAGATACTTCCTGAATATTTTGATATATATGGTCGCCGGTGTATCCTTCGGAGTTATTTCAATTTATTGTTGTGCAGAATTGCACTAAAGAGAATTTACATGCAATGCACGACGAAACCATAACCCGGCAAATACACTTCCAGAGGTTGATTGGGGATGTAATCCGAGTAATTTAATCTCTGATTATCCAATAGAAGTTTGTTGGTAGAATTCTGACTCACCAATTATAGATTAACCTTTTTTAACAAGATAAAATATATGGAATCAAAGTCAAACATATAACCGATTAATTATATTATCATGAAAAATGTACATTCCTACAAAAGCTTTAAAGAACAGCAAACCACAAAACGGCTGTTATAAAACCAAAGCGATACATTACGATTGTTGACTGTCTTGCGCAATCCACAGCAACAATAAGCAAGGGCTTGGAGCATTTGTAGCTGAAATTCGCTCTAAGACAACGCTATAAAGTCGATTACCGAAATTTGGACCAGTCCTTCTATTTACAGTCGAACTCGCTTATACCGAAAGTCAGGGGACCCACGATTTTGTTCGTTGTATTCTGTTTCTAATAAAGCTGTTGGCCAAGAATCGTAGAAATACGATTATAATATACGACTTATAAACCATTATACACACTTATAAAAACTTAATATACACTAAATATAATCTAAACAGTATTTGCCTTATTCATAAACCTAAATTAACTTTAAACAATTTTTAAGCATTACTATAGCAATTACATAAACATTGTTTAAAGTTAAGCTACGTTTATGAATAAGGCTGTACATGTATAATCATAATCAACTTTCCAAATTTACATTTAGGTATTGCGCAACCCTACTCACTAAATGTACTTAATCAGCGCGCAGAAAGAAAGGGCAGAAAACAATTCTCACATTTCAATTTTACCTAAGATTGGGTTAATATTTTGCAACATTAAGCGAAAAATAGAATGGCCCAATACGGGAAAAATTGTATGAGTCTCACAAATAAGTACGTTGTATGAGAGTTTCTTCCGTTAAAATCGATTTAAGTCTAATGTATTTAATATTGGACCAACCAAGTACAGTACACTCTCAATAATTCGAAGTTGACGGGAGAAGTGAAAATGATCGAATTGCCAAGAGTTTCGAATTAATAAGAGATTTTATCTAGCAATTTAGTTTCTAGGGGACAAGCTTTCACTTCGAATTACCGAAAATTTCGAATTACGAAGAGTTTAAATTGAGAGTCTACTGTATTTCAATTTTCCTCGTTAAATGTGAGTTCTTAGTAAATTCCGTGTTCGTTGTAGTCGATTCCGAGTGTCCGCTATTCATTGATAGTGTTGTCAATCTGAAATAGAAGCAACAAATAAACACAGGTGCTGATTTGATTATCACAGAGTTTAACACCAATTCATTTTGTTTAGCAAGTAATTAACATTACTACTAGCAGCTGAGTGTTAAGTGACATATACCTGTATATATAATCATGAAAACAGAAAATCGAAATAACATTATTTTGTTTTTATTCTATCCAAAAATGTAAATTGCAGCTAGGCGCTACCGCCAGAAATTTATACTTTTATGGAAAATATAATTACGAGTACTATTTTAGAAATTTTCCAATAATAAGCATATGAAAGAAAATGAGCGAGTGTAGTTATGTAGTTTATAAAGCTTGAGTTTGGTTATGTTCAGATATATTATTTTATTTACTGTTGGGTTGGGCCACCTCCAGCTGTGTAACCTTAAGAACGAACCGACATAATTATTTATTAATTAAAAACATTTAAACCCAGAGAAATCAGGGTTATAGTAAAGCGTAGATATATGATTAAAACTAGAATTCTGCGGAGAATTCTGAATTTGACCTTTGTTGTAATTCACATAATTCTTGTTCCTACTAAGTTTATGTAGGTTGATGGATGGTATAATAACAAGGCCTAGTCTTTTGAATTTATTTATTTAATTAAATTTAAATTCTACAATGGGCAGTTTTTCCAAGAAACAGGAAGTAATTTCTGAATAAATCTATACATGTAGCTGTATATGTATATGCCTATGTATGTATCCGAATACCTATCTACTTAATTATTTAGTTCATGTATTAATTAACAATTAAAAGTATCATAATACCGTATGGTAATTGCACATGTATTCATATGCGTTTATGCTTTCTCGTCATACTCTCGGAGTCATACTCCACATGCGCTTAAAACATGGCGAATTTTGAATAAAATCCAACCTTACATAACCTCCATAAGCGACATGCTTCATGGATACATGAATTATGATTATAATTACTCGGAATCAGTGCACACAGCCATGCTTAAAAATGTTCGCATTTCTTTGAATTGCTTTAATAACGTGTGCTATGAGAAGTCTAAGGAAATTGCAGTGTGTCGATAGATGGAATATGGAACAAGATGGCGACATTTACCGACTTATGTCTCTAAAGATTTCTGAGTATGCTGAGAATGATACTGCAAGATGTTAAAAGACTATAGTAATTAAGATGATAATACTTGAGTATTATCTTAGACATCGTTAGAGATTAGAGACATTCGAGCCTATTAAGGATAGTAGATAGTAGATGCTTCAAAACGAGATATTGGCAAATCACATTTTTGTAGTGAAAACTAATTGAAACATTTCTTCTGCTTTCAGTTTGTCTTATCGATACATACATATATTCAATTCTTCTATTTCAATCTTAAGAATTCAACGGAGATATACGTATATAAATGAATTCAATGCTAAAAAACAAGAAAGTTTTGCGATTGTTCGTTCTTGAGACAATTTAATGACTTTTGTTTAACTGGTTGTCGACGTAGTTTCTTTATTACTCTTTATTACTCCTTATGAATTCCCACGCTCCCAGTGTAATTAAGCTGAAATGACTCAGAAAAACGCACTAGTTGCACGTCACACTTAAGAATAATTTTTAAATATTTTAAATTAAAGGAGAAAATGAACTAATTTCCTAACATTGTGTGAAAAGATAGCCAAAATTCGAACAATTTTATCGTAGATTTGGAAGTTTTATATGCGCTAATAATTTTCTTTCTTTTTTTAAGCAATAGACAATTGCGTTCATCAAGATGGCCACCCATCATGGCTTGCGGCATGAAAGCGACGAGAATTTTTCGGACGACGAGAGCTTTCCGCTGACGCATGATATTTATGGAGGAAGGTGAGTCACGCAAAAATCCAAAATTTCAAGGGTCATTGAAGTCAGTAAAGTAAAGCCAAGCCATGGAAAGTCAATGATTCCCTGTCAAAATGACTACAACCGCATACCCGAAGTTATAACCGCAATTACGTGGTTTAACCTTACGTTCGGGTTGTACCCGGAGATAGTCATCAACAGTTTGATTGTGCATAAATTAATACAGTATACTGTGCACTAAACGCTGTTCGTTGATAAGCATTTAGTCCGATTTATCTTCATACTGGATATCTTGGATGTCCATCTTGTATTTTTTAACCTTCAGGCTTCTCTTTTTATTTGTTTTTCATTTGTTTTCGGCAAAAAATTCCAAACTCCGATGAGCCTTGCGCAAGGACGTTCAAAGATCCCTTCCGAAACCGAGATTCTTTACTTCTTTACTCTCGATCTTCTCAAACCAGCTTGAATCACATTTGGAGTTCCTGGACCATTAACGGATCAAAAACCCTAATGAATTTCGACACATAATAACATAACAATATCAGACTAATAAAGCACTTAACTATAATATAGGAGGCACTAATTTAATTTTAAAGTTTTATAATATTATCTATACTATATTCTATAAGTTACATTTCGATGAGTTACATAACCAAATTTGGTATTGCGTTATTTACACTTCGTAACAAATAATCGTAGATCTTAAATAGAATAAAGCTATGGGTTCTGTAAGAATATGTTCTATTATGTTTTGATTATGAGTTGATCGCATTTGGCGTGCGCTGTGCACGGACGTGACTCGATTCCTGTCTGGTCTGATTCGAAGGCGAAACTCGGGCGCCAAGTGAACGGTCAACTTTCTAAAGATTATTATCCGTTTTGAGCATGAATTTGCGCGGGGCGTTCCGCGACGCAACGCGTTTAATGACAAGCGGCAGCAACTCGGGCGTAAATCTCGTTTGTTGTCCGTTCCTTAGGTTTGCAGCGTTTGCAGTGTATGTTTGAAAGTCTTTGTTTTCTGACAGCTGACAACAGGCATACATGCAGAATTCATTCACTTCTGACATTATTCCAGTAAAGCACGTCGAACAATGAACGGACTACAGGCGGAATATTAAGTTGCATATCCGCGTTGATTATGGGTTTTGTTCCTTTCTTATAGATACTTGTATAATGCAGTTGTGTACTTTTTCTATTTAGACATTGCTGCACAGTGTGGCAAGCCTCACTTATGCCAGTCTCCTGATGGTTTGCAGTATGTAGTCGCAACATACATCAAGCCTCAAGACAACTTCTCAAGATCCATTGAAAATCAAATGGTAAAAGGTTAAAATAATCACGGATATTTACATACAGTGCGATGTGTGTACTGTGCACGTTTAGCAAACCAGAACAGAATGTCCGAGCAGCGAACACTGAAGAATAGAACGGGAACGCGGCTTTTATAGAAAAGCAAAAAATGTAGATTACCTTGGCATTTCCTTCAAATCTCTGCAACACACACTTAGTTCTTGTGGCACTGAGATAATTTAATATAGGTATCTATGAGTAATTGTTTCCATGTGTAAGCCAGCTATAAAGATAGGCGCAGATACACAGAAAAATTAAGAAGAAGCTTGAAATTTACATATTATAATAACTTTAACCCATAATAATACTTAAACTAACTCACTGGTAATAATATCCAGTAGTCGATGTAGAAGCTATAAATTTATCCCGACTTTTTAATTTTATCTTAATATTCCTTGAAAGAAATCGCATCAACTTACAACCACTTGCATCAACATTAAAGTCAATAAGCTTTAGTTTATAACCGCCGCTGTTGACTCTTACGACGTGCCATCAAATATCAACAAATAAAACTTGTTACAAAACCCGTAGCGCCTTCACACTCCACACTCTCGGAATGCAGTTTTCGCAAAATTATGTACGCATCGTTTACTTTTACGCGCACTTCCATCGTTTCCAAACGAATCCGAGCCGCATTCAAATTCGTTTTACTTTTACTTGAATCCGCTACACACGCGCTAAATATATTCCATGCGTATATCTATCCAAACGCACGAGTGAAGTTTAAATGTTATCATATATCAAAACGCACGGCGTCGTATAGGAGATTTTAATGCTTGCCGCAGAGTGCGTTTAATCCGTTTTCGTTTGTGGCGACGCGAGAAATGATTACGATTCCTGCGAATGCAGGAATATGAAGGAAAAGAGTAAAAAGAATCATGTTTGGGTCTAGGGTTAGCTTGTGTACTTAAAATGCACATAAATATCCGTCATGTGCACGGTGGCCTAGGCTAATAAAATTACACGCGAGGGATTAAATTGAAATACGGCGTATTGAACATCCTTTTGGGTGGGACAGCGCATCAGACATGTTGTGTTGGCATTTCAAAAAGCATGAGCAGGTTGGATGAGGTTAGCGAGGTTTATAAAATGCGGGGTGTTGATCTTTCTATCAAGGGCGTTTTGGGCCATCAAGGTTATCAGGTACCACTCTGCAATCGGTCCTTTAAATGAAAACAGCTGGGAGCCAGTTCCAGCCAAAGAAGAAAGAAAGGTCAAGGAATTATTCAACGTGGGTACAGTCGCACATAAATCGAGTATATTTTTCAGGGCTGGCAAAAACCCGGGTTTTTCGAATAAAACCCAACCCACCCGGTTATAA
>JAODVP010066257.1:0-14157 GCA_025400035.1 Tetradonia laticeps
TAGCGACCGTCCCACGTTCCCCCTATGTCCGCGTTCCCCCATATTACTCTATATTGAAGGTGTTCAATATATTTTAATGGCCGATTTATAACAAAAAAAGACAGTGCCAGATCTAGAATAAGAGCTTTCTAGAAGTATTCTATTCCGTAGAACAACGAAAGAATATTGATACCGTCGCCAGCAAATTGCTTATAAAACGTAATGATATACTTATTACGATGGAACTTTAATTGCCCATGGCATATGAGGTTCCTTGACGCTGTGTCAGGATAATTCAGCTAAGTCATCACTTCATATCATGAGAACACAGGCTCGTTCTATCTAAAATTAATGTTGAGGTAATACGAGTCATCTTATCTTATAATCCGGTTTGCCTCTCTCGTTAGGTTAGAACAAGGAGAACCGAAACGTTTTTGAAAAATACGTTACCTTTGTTTGGATTCCTTAATCAAAATGTCTTTGAATTTTTCGACTTAAAAACAAAGAGCTGATATATATTTTCTAAAAAGGAACCCACAGGACCAATATCTATAAAACTACCTTTTAAATTTTAGAGCACTTTTGGGTCCAAACCAAAAGTTAAAACTTTGTTTTGTGTGTATAATCTCGATTACCTTGATTGCAAATTCCTACATTTTCCTCCTAAATTTCCACCAATTCGTATACGCGATCACTTTATTTTCAAATCGAAGATTATAAATTGCCTTCACATTAAGGTTTTATTACACCAGACGCTATTGAAGTGAATGCTGAGAGTTGTTTTGATGCTGTGTTTCCGTTTCGAAGGGAAGCCAACTGAGTACCTGACAACACTTAAGGCCCTTTGTACGTCTTTTTGGAAAATGAATTACCTTCCCTTATACAAAGAATATGCAACTACCCCGGACATAATTCTATAACCGTGCTATACCGCCTGGCGACCCCGGCAAATGCCTTTTAATATTAAGTTGATGCGGGTCCGATCCCGTGTTACAGACTGTCGCTTACCAAGGCCACCAATTTCATATAGTTTTTAAGTAAACCCTGTGAGAGGAGATGGTGCCCAAGAAATTAAAACCTGTTTCCACTGTAGTAGATGTATTATAAAAACCTCTTAACAGCCCAGTTGAAATAACTATACTATTAACACAAATATTATAAATGTACATATTCAATCAAAGGTTCCTATGTATCTAATTAATACTCCCACGAGTGTGCCCGCACAACCCGTTTGTTTGTCTATTGCGATAAATAATGCTCACGCAATGCGGTCACGCGTTCGAATTATATCGCAGACACGTGTGGCAATTATGATTTGCATAAATTTGTGGATCGTGCGGTGCACCTATATGGGATGTTGGTCCAAGCAAACCGTTCATGCCATTGCGACAATTCTGCCAAGTTTAATGGATGCGTGATTGTGATGATAGAATATTATTTTGATCCGTTGCCGATTTATAATTGCGATTGCATACTAACCGATTACAAAGTAGCGTATGTTATTTTTGCCACGTTTATTAATGCGCTTAGATATTACAATTTATGCTGTTCCCCTTTAATAAGTACATAGTAAAAAGTCGATATTATTTTATCTTCAAATTTTTATACTTTTTAGATTGATTCCTTTGTATAATAATTCGGAATATTCATGACTGGAAGTCTTTTAGAAGATTTTGTAAGAAGTGCTTTATTGCATTGGTGATATGGGCCTGCCCCCGGGGACAGTTTTATCCTCCCTTCTTACGATCTCCGGCGGACTAAGCCGCCTGTAGTCTTTAGATTTCATGCAAAACTGTTTTCCCAAAACGTCCTTGTAGATACACAAACGTTTTTTGCATGGGGAAACTGGCTCTAAAGAGGAAGTGAATAAATATTAAATTAGTAAGTTATAGATAATCCGGACTTAAGGAGGTACACGTATCTAAATATTCGAAAATATAGTTGTCATGTGTATTTGGAATGAATCATTAAAAATAGACCAACAGTGATGTCACAATCGACAATTATTGTTATGTTGACAAAAATTACATAATAATTGTCCCGGGTAAACGAAGTAAATGAAATTCTATTTTACCCATGTCAAATGCAAATTTTCAATGTGACGCAAACATTACCACACCGACCATCCGCATCACGTAAACACAATGACCACAAGTTCACCAAACAAAGCAGTTATGTGCAATGGGCTAGGACGTGCTTTACAACCGTTTAGAATAACATTCGGCGCTTTAAATAAAATAGAACATCAGATGCAGTTGTAGACAGGCGTGATAGCTGGCAAATGCGCAAGTATGTTGATGTGGACGGTGCGAGTGCAAAATGCATTATTCACTTTTATACAAGCGTGCCTACCGTTTGTAACATCAGATTTAAACGAGTATAGCTTATTTATTCATACGTGGTGCACGTGATGGTTTCACACACTCACAAGTGTTACCGGCAGATGGCGACATATGACAATAATGTCCTTCGTAACAAAAATATAATCATATTATAGCTTAAAACCTTCATTGTCATATGCATATTGAGTTTTTCCAAAGTCTTTGTACGAGATTATTTGCTGTCGATTTATTAACTTAGGTATTAAGTTGCAGAATATGTGCTCTATACAAGTACACTGTAATCTTAAGTTATTCGTCGAAAAGTTCCTACTCAAAACCCGCGTATTTCAGATTACTCCGAAGCTCATGTAACTGTAGCTGGAAGTAAATTAGATGCAGCAACTGGAATGCTGACATTCGATGTTTCAAACTCCACTGCTAGTCGGTCCAGCAAGTAGGTAAACCATAGCTGCTAGTGTTGATAGCGATACTAGCCTAAATGTGGTAATCATGTCATCATACATGATTTGGGAGTTGCACATCGTGGTCAGTATCTGGTGGGTACAAATCAATTGCGGTGGCAATTAGTGGTGAGGATAATTACCCTTAATGTGACACGTGAATTATTGTGTTAACATCGCGACTATTTCCTTTTACCAAAGCTACAGCCCCCATTGCATTCGCTATCATCTGAAACTTTTGGAAGCCAAACTAATAAAACTAACAATAAAATGCACAGTTAGAAACTCATTCACACTCATTTATTTTTAATTTCACGCAACACTCGTGGCTAGCAGGCTGAGTAAATGATTTTGATCAAAGTCTGAACCTAATTAAATTAATTGCACTGCGCAGTTGAACAAGTTTAATTAATACAATTTTGAAGCAGGCGCGCGCAACGCAAATACGAATTCGGCTAACGCGCTCAAATGTGGTTGGCAATCTTGTTTTGTGTTGTTGAGAGTAAATATGTTCGATGGCAATTTCCCAAGTCGACGACTAGAGTCCCCACTCAATGTACATAAAGTGTATATTTCTGCGAATGAAATTTAAGCACGAAAATTTTCCGACCGGGCTCTAAAGGAGTTTGTATTGTTTGGAAGATGTTTGGTGATGCGAGTGTGGTTCGATAAGTACCTATTTTCTACTTAGCAGTATGTACTAGTAGTAGTTAGTATGTACTAGTGCATAAGTGATTTCTCTAAACATTAGATTAGATACTTTGGTTTTGCACGATGTGTTTTAAAGTATCTATGTCTGGGTTAGTTGCCATAGGTGCCATGTTTGCGGCTTGCACCCAAGATGCGCAATCGTTCATATCATTAGAAACAATAGTTTTATCCCAGCACCTCCACCAAGGAGCCTTACAATAAATGAGAGACACGACTTAAATACAATTTTGAAACAGTTTGGGGTGAATATCATACGATTCTATTGAGGAGTGTTTATTGATGTTAATCTGTAAAGCCAAAGAAATACGCATTTACTTGTACTTCTTCTCACAAATTGGGTAATCCATTATATTATAACTTCAGTTTATAGCTCTTTTTAGCCTTTATTCTTACTATTTCAAACCCTTTCAAAGTTACTACTCAGAAAGGTTCTGATTATATAAATAAATATCTCCAAACCAGTTTGTACTTCTTGCCAAATTCCACTCAACTTTTGCAACTCAAACGCAAACAGATTTCACAGAATACGTGCAGAAAAGCATGCAACTGATTGAAAGTTTGTATTATGTTGGAGTCAGTAGGGCGGTATAAGTGAAGAAATACGATTTTAAATCTTTGCTTAGAAATTCATAAATTGACTTTGGATAGGATAAATATTTTATACAAGTGTTATCATTTGCTTTCAAATTACTTATCGTGTTATCAATGCTAGCGGTGTGGAGCTGACACCTGCTACAGAAATCTTTGCACCCTTCTCAACTACCGATAAGGAACTTGCCTTGGTAGGTATTATGTGTATCGCCTTATTCAAGTTCACATAAACCTGAATGAGAAATGAGTGGAATATACCTAAACAGAATAAATAGTACAATTCTACAAGTATGTACTGGTAATATAATAAATTGATAAGTTTTGATTTCAAAGTATAGTCCATTTAAATTAAATATTTGCTGTACTTTATTACTTAATAAAGAATTAATTTTAAATTATAAATTTATGTTTACAAATAAACAAAGGAACCGCTCTGTAAAGCAATCAAATTATAACATAATACAATAATGTGAAAAATCGTTTAATGAAATTTTCTCAGAACTCTAAACTTCGTAAAAGCTGCTTTCAGCTCTTAGACTTACAAAAAAGTTTCATGTTAAGACAGCGCGTACATACCTAAAGCAGTTTCTACCTAATTATATTCAATAATAAAATTTTCAATTTGCCCCGCTTTATAATATGAATTCACCTTTGGGCATTTATAGTTTTTTGTAGAAATAATTAAATATACTATAATACATTCAATTAATGTTTTTCCTGCAAAAATCAATATAATATATTAATATTCATTTATCTACTTTAAAATATAATTCTGCACATCAAAATACTATTTATACTTCCCACAAAAACCATTTTCAAATGTAATCTTTCGTTTGTCATCTGCGAGGCTTTTACATCGGCCCCTACATTTATCACCATGCTCATCTGCAGCTCCAAAATGCTCAATTCACCGCCACCCGGAATTTCATGCTACTCTTGCTTCCAATGTCGCATTCAAATTCGTGCACATGCTTCTTCTATTCTGTAGATCCTCTAAAAATTCCTTGCAGCCATACTCGACCTCAACCGCAAGCACAAAAAGGTTTCCGACTGGAGAGCGAAAGTCTCTTTGCAATGCCGCGTTTGTCACTTTATAACATTATAGCAAGAAGACGTAGTAGACCTGGATTCGCGTCCAAAAAGATCGTCGAGATGATGGATTCCCTTCGGAGCGAATCGCTTTTATTATTTCAGTCGGCTGAGATGTCTTGAGACAAGCGCAGGATCTGCATTCGCTGCTGTGACATTGATATATATCTAGAACGTACGCCTGAACAGTCATCTACTAGAACAACCTCCCAATTACAAAGTAAAAAGTTTTATATATTTATAATTCTTCCAGATGCTGCATTTTACTTGGTTTCTTTTACATTACTTGTAGAAAGTAGAATTGCGAAGTATGCGGCGACTTAGGTAAGTTTGTTGAACGCCGACAGATTTGCTGCGGAAAAGTGACGCCAGAGTCGAATTACGGGATGATGAGAGATCGTCTAGTAAATGTCGGCGTAAATTATCATGCTTTCCAGGGAATTATAATCTGGGAAAGACTTGTAACCAACTCACGGAAAGTTTCGGCGTGATTAATCTCCAGTTTTGACAAGAGATGAAGATGGCTGTTGAAATTTTATTGCAGTGTAACTAAGCATAAGTTATTAATATTTTTTAAAGAAAGTAATAAATGGAACGCATTTCGTTAATACCTCCCGCATGGAGATGCGGGATCAAACCTGCATCTGCCTATCAATTGATGGACAATGCGTTTATCCTGGTCGCCAGGGGCGAAAGTACGGTACTCGGGCAGAGAATTGAAAAATTTTCGACCGGAGGTGATGGTAGCACTCATTTTGCAAGCGAGTAAGTACAATGGGTCCAAACTTCAGGTGGCCCCGGATAGATAGATAGATATTATTGGTGACAATTTTGCTTTCTCCTGTGTTTTCTCAAAGCACCGACGGGTCCCATTTCCTTCACTGACCTCAGAATAATTATACAGCCTCACACCATAAATCCGAACCCTTGGCGCTATTACGAATTTATAATGTTAGAAATTTTGCTTTAGTATTTGGATTTAGAATTATCGCCGTTAATACCTACATAAGAAGACAGAGTTTCCATCTTCGAACACAAAGCAACATAGGCTTGCAAATGAAAAACTAGAAGTTATCACTTCATTAAATGAGCAGCGTAAGACTGGCGTAGTATCGCGATGGGTATTTGTATTACGTATTTCACAATTGTAACCTATTATTAATACATTTACTTTGTCTATTTATTTTGAGAATATATAAATTATAGCCATTACACGAACTTATTTTTAATTGTGTATTTTTTATTGTACAATTGAAATAAGTGAAAAATTAATTTTCTTATTGTTGGCCGCGCGGGCGAAAATAAAAAATATAATTCCACTTTTGCGAACTTCAATCATACTCTATATGCTCCAAATAACTTGGAATATTTTTAAAATTTCTAATTTGTTTAAACTTTCTACACCACACCGAGATTCGATCCCAGGATCTCTGGATTAACACTCAGTCACACTTAGCGCTTTGCTACGGGGCTGGTTGTAGGTAAAGACGTATTTCAAACATACATTTTATTTTATTACAAAGCGCCTCTAAATTTCAATGCGCCTCTAAACCGTAATAGTCAAGTATTGTAAGTTGTTGGTGACAATTCGAAGCTAATTGAAAAACACGGACAGCCATAAGTAACCCTTGTAATTGCCGCAACACCTCCAGGTAAAGAAATGTGATGCATCATAAAGTGGAGGATTTCGTCTTCATCTCAAAGCACACGTCCGGCCATCCATTTTCTCCAAAACTAGAAGAAATATTGGAAAACGGTTTTTAGCATTCACTTAAGCAGAATCTGGACTGGGATACCTCCGATGTTCAATTTCCGTTTACGAATTTGCTCATTTCGGGGTATGCAGAGTTAGTCAGGATTGGATATCAAGATTGGATGGTGTCCGATGCTTCCTTGCGGAGTAATTCCACTTTGTTTTTATGTAATTGCGCAATTTTACTCTAAAAGAAATTGCAATAACTAGGTAAAGAGACGTATGAGACCATGCGCACCTAATCTCATAGTAGTATTATTAAATTACTCGGGCTACATCTCCAATGGTTTAATAATGTATTGCATGTAAATTTTATTTCTCTGCACAACAATAAATTGAAATAACCTCGGAAGGATGCCCCGGAGACCATATGTTCCTAATATCAAAATAGTCAGGGAACATTCCTAATCAATCATTCAAAGTCGCTCAAATTCTGCTTTCACAAGTATTCTCTTTGTGTCAATTCCATATAAAGATAATAATAACTCCGTAACAAACTATCGGAGACCATAGCTTCCTAATATAAAATACTCAGACAACGTCCCTGAACAACCTCTGCTAGTTTGTTGGTATAGTTCTGACTCACCCTGTATACGGAAAATAGCGGAAATTAGCCCAAAATTTGTGACACATACCGAAGTGAAAGTGAGAAGTTTACAGCGCCCACTGTTAGACTATAATAGATATCCGAAAATGGTTTTGAGCATTCAATTCTGCAGGGACTGGTGTGGCGTGGCGTAAGATTTTCAACTTTCGTCTATGGCCAGAACTAGCCGAAAATACGAATTTATCGGATTTTATGAGGAAAATTTATGCATTTGGAATCAAAAATATTACATATTTGACTGAGCTCGTCGTTAACATTCGAAAAGTTCCGTAGACTGTCGATAACTCGTAACTCAGGCGTTACGAAGCTATGTCAGGTAATCGAGCTTTTACTGCGAATTATAGAGGTACGAATTATTGAGATTTTACGGTAGCGTAAAATGGGGAAGACAGATCTACGGAGAACAGTCGCTGTATCTTTTGTTGATTTGAAATATTCATAGGCCTTCAGGACGGTATTTAATGCAGATACACGAAATTTGAGCGAGTTTGGATAATTACACACGGAGACAAACTGGGGTCAATTAATCTGCACAGAATGATAAATCTAATTCAAAGACATAAAAAATATGTAAAATTTTTACAAAAAGACCGTAGCTCTGTAGCTCATCTGTTTTTTACAGAATAAATTAATGAAAATTACGAATGTTTTGCATACAATCTTACGGTAGTTAAGATTGGAAAGATAATAAATTGTCGTTTTTTATAATACGGAAACTGAACCACACGCTAGTTGGAGGTAGCGCCTCTATGCATTTTAAGAGGAGCGGCTTTAGTTGCTTGCATCAACGATTTTACGACTTGTCAAATAAATCAGCGCACGTTCTCGGCTGCTCCGCGTGACTTCAGATAAGTAGCAAAGAAGTTAATTCATGGATTGCGTTTGCCTGTGCAATTCCATATAATTATTTTCATTAATTTATTCTGGAAAAACCAGCTGAGCTACAGAGCTGCGGGTTTCTGTAAAAATTCGACATATTTGAATTAAATTTTTTATTCTGCCCATACTAATTGACCCCAGTTTATCTCAGTGTGTTATTGATATGGCTAGACAATAAACAAAGCCCAAATATTTATTTTTGCATAGATTTGTTCTATAGCAATAATAACGCACTTACTGCGATTGATCAGGAATATCTCACGTACTTTAAGGGCCCCTGATGCCGTGGCAAGTGAATTGAATCATGTTATCATTTCCCTTCATGAGATACGCTTTGTTGAATCTATAACTTATCATTGGGGCATACGAGCCACTGAGTTCTAGGCAACCGTGTACGTCAACGGCGTCGCATGCTCGTTCCGCTTTCAATTTTTTTAAGTACTCTCTTATTGTAAAAAATAGCAATATAATAGTTCCTCTATATAGAAGAATGTTTGTTTTATCAATAAAAATGTAATTTTATTGATTTCCTTGAAATTTGACTGATTTCTTTAAATGGTCAGCTAACCTCGCTACGGAGACGGGACCCGTAGTATGGGCCGAAAAATACGTTTTGGAAAATTGTGTAATTTTTGGTTCCCTTATAAGTCAAAATTCTGAAATTTTTATATTATAAAGAGGAATCGTTAATCTAGTTGTAAAGTTTCCTGAAATTTAAACATAGCCACCTAATGATTTGTTACAATTGTGCTTTCTTTGGGAACTCTCTTTCGGACGAAGAGAGGAGTGGTTTCCCTAAACATATAAAAGATATTAGAAATCAAACGCTTTTCAGTTTTCGACACTATTAAATGTGTTATATTAATAGTAAAGTTTTCATCTTTCGCTTTTGGACTTGACCACAATCGTTTACCCAGCGTCTTCTCGAAAACAATAAGAGATATTGTTATTTGTTGTTTATAACATTCCTGTTATGACCGAAGGCGACCTAATATGTGAATTTATCGCAATTTTAAAGGAAAACATTGGAATTTTGAATTGAATTCAATGTTATTAATCGATTATTTTAGAAACTGCCTAAATGCCCTGTTTTAACGAGAAGTAAGGCACCAAACCTCATGAAAGTTGAACTAGTTAAGGATAAAAAAATGGCATATAAACTTTATCCTAACTAGATATTATGATAATTAGATAAAGTTTTAAAAACTAGCATTAGTGAGTTGAATAAGCTTCGCACATAAAAAGCAATTCTAAGAAGTTCCACGTCCATTTGCTATTTCAGTATTCATATACCCATTTTTGACTTCATTGCTTTGCACCATATTAGCAAGTGCATAATGCGAAATGCACTCAGGCGACTTTTACAGCCCAAGCGTGCGTATTCTCCGCTGGGAATGTTCAACCGTCACGAGATAACGAGTATCATCGTGAGTGCTTTTGATGTGCATCCATCGCGCGAAAGTAATGTTTAAAGCCATCTACAAGCAGCTGAACAAGTCGCTACACACATACATTATTGTTATTGTTATTACCATCATTGTAGTAGTCAGCTTTAAATTATCCATTAAACTAAAATTTTGTTATTAACATTTTATAATAAAATATAAAGTATGAAGAATATAAATTTAAAATATTCGGGAAAGGCAAAACAAAATACTTTTCGCTTATGTCATCCACATTCAAAATTTCATTATAATAAAATCAACGTAATTCAACAAAAGCGGAAGCTTTTGAATTCCCTAAAACTTGGCAAAATGAAGCAAGTTCATTCATTTGAAGCCTAGAGCGTACTCCGACTTAATTGACCATTTCAAATTAATTTATGTGCGCTTTGTGTTACATTCGCAGTTCAAGGTTTTCTACTGTTCTCTCTATTCTAACCGAACGTTAACGTAATTCATTATCGCAACTATCACTAATGTTCAAACCATACATAAGTACCTAAAGAATTAACTTCGCATACATAGTATTAAATTCAATTCTGTTTTAAATGCATTTACCTTAATAAGATCAATACTCATTCCTCTGTAATTGTACTACCTAAACAAAGCACTGTCAATAAGCAATCAGCGGCCAATATGGTCATAGCTGGAATTTAACTGATTTAATTAAATTAGCACAACACATTACATATAGTCTGGGTAATCCAGCTTTACATGACGCATGGATTAAAAGTAAATCACGCAATCACAATGCTGATCATAAAACAATAATAACAAATACAGCGCAAATATTGCATTTGCAATAAATATTTGCATTTCACTGGAAGTGAATACAATTGGAATGAAATTCAATTTTCCTCACATGAGTGCTTTAGTGAATTTTTCCACAATTGAACCTAAATTCCACAAGTAGATGTGTTGAAATTTCGAGTTGAAATTTTTGTCATGTTCCGCCTTCTGCCTCAACTACTTTGCATATCACTAAACTTTCCTAATAACCCATTCCACTTCACTAAAGATGCTACCTGTGGAGGATATTTTCTGCATACAGTGTAGAATCTACAGTGATGGAGGTAGAAGGGTCGATTCGTTGTAATGTCAGCCTGCTAAACGTCGTCAAGTAAAACATGTGCGAAAATATCTTGCATCCATGCGCAATCTATATGTAAATTCCTTACGTTCGCGCACCGCGCCCCTTAACATCGTTTGCACAATCTCAACGCTTGGATTTCATCACCACTAGCAACGAAACCCGTCCGCAAATCTTACAATTTAACGCAGCCTTCAATTGCCAGGACATGAGTGTGGAAAGTTGCCAGGTTGCCAAGCAAACTAAGTGTACCAATTCAGTTCAAATAGTTCCCTCTGCTACTGCTAAGTTTGTCTTGTAAATTAAACATGAAGGTAGTAAGTTTAATTAATTACTGCAATTTAAGAAAATAAGCAAATTATAAATGTAAATTCTTGCACAATCTGCACTCTACAGTGCCTGATTTAATGAGTTATGCGCAATGTGTCATTAAAATGATATGCAAATCAATCAGTCCTTGTTTTTACCGACTAGCCTTATTTCCGGTGGTAGCGGCGGCGTCGCGCAGGAGTCAATGTCATTCGGCGGGCAGGCAGTGGGTTCTCGTATGTAGGACACGCCGAGTTATTTTTAGACGGCACGGTGGCATCGATCCGCTTGGGGGGAGATACACTGCGGCTATTTCAGGATGCCTCCCACCACCGCCAGCCAGCAGCCGCCGCCGACGTCAACATGCATACAAACGCATTTGTTAACCTACACTGGAATTCCGTATAATTTTACTATTCTAAACAAATATGTATATAAATAACAAAATAAACTCTTCAACAAGATTGCATAGACTAAGAGAACTTTTAGATGAAAAATTTATCACAACATTTCCTTCCTTCCTTCCTTCCCCTTATTGCCCGCTCGCCACAAACAAAATGAACACACAGCCGAATTATTGCATTAGAAATTCAAACTTGTGCCCCTTGTCGCGACCGCTAAAGCTGCTATAGCTGCCAATGTCGTTGTCTACCAAACAACAAAGTTATAATTATATAATTTAACTTCCTTCGCTGAGGCCTGCGCCACTACCAAAATGACGCAAAGCCTATGTGTGGGGAAATCTTCTGGTCTCCCGGCGCCTCCACCGCACAGTCCGACTATCACGAAACATTGTTGTACAGTTACACAGTTCCTCTGTGACAATGTTATATATTCACTACGTTAAGATTCTGTACTTCAAAAGTCCCAAAGTTTCCTTCCATAAATATTCCATGTTTGTTTAAAAGTAAGTGTGACATATATTGTTATTCTGTCACGTTAGGTTTTACTTTTTGGTAAATAAAATCAAATATAATCAAATTTTGATTATGGTAAAAGTTATTTTGAACAACGAGGTCATCCAAAAAGCCTTCGCGGTCTGCTTATAATAGCTGTTCATTAAAATTTCAATTAATAAACTTTAATGACGCTGGAGTTGGGGCTTTGTTGCAAAATAGACGACACTCGCTTTTAATCGCCCACGTTTTGGCCATCGGCGCAATGGGGAACTGAACCAATGACACTTGAAAATATAAAATTTGTGGCATACAGTAAGGAAAAAGCGCACATGGACATTTTGTAGGGTTAGTGATTATTAGTGCCGTATGAATCGGCAGTAAACTTTGAAAGTGGTTGTAAAATCCACGCATTTACTAATAGGGATATTTAATGCGTTTCCATACAAATTGGTGAACATTTTATGATGGTAGACATTTTACGATTTGCATTAAATCACTACTACATTAACATGAAACATTTACATGAAATATATTACATGCATGTAACATTAGCTTAAAATTAAATTATAATCACGGCTAATATCATTGCGCGCGCAATTATCTCCTGCCTCAATAATATCATTTATTGTGTAATCATATTTTACGTTCTACTTTATCCATACATTAGAAAAAATTTATATTCAAAATTAAAAATTGAAAATTATCTTATATTGATGCGTTGCATAAACCTGGTATGAAATTGTATAAATTTAAATGTTTGATGAGCTTTAGCCGAGTCATAGTTTGGAGAAGCGTCTGATCTACCTTGATAATAATAATATATAATAACATAATGAGAGAATATAAGAATAATATAATTAATATAAGGATAGTAAGTAATTACTACTCTATACATAAATATATCTATAACTATATGCGTTCACTTTCATGACAGCATTTTCAGACTTAAATCAAAGAATTCGTACGCATTTATATGCACCGAGCTACTACAAATAAGGTTTATTGTCCACCTAGAATTTTAAATATTGTAAATACTTACAATTTATATTTTACAAAAGAAAAATCTTGTGAACTAAGTCGTAAACTGAATACCAATTTTGTCGACTTTACGAGCGTATTAAACATGGCCGAGACCAATGTTTGACATTCTTAAAAGTTAAGTACTTCGAAAGAAATCACCCGTAGGACAAAGTTCTCTACGTTTTACCACATTACGCCTTCTTTATCACCACACCGTTTTATGTATCCGCGTCTCCACCACAAACACTCATAAGACGCAACAAAATGTGTAATATTCTACACCCCATGGAGCAAAAACTACTGTCAAAGGTACAAGGTTGCAACACGCAACAAGTGCCTAATAATTCACACGTCTAAGACTTCGCAAGAAACAACCATAAGCACTTCAATTTACTTTTTGTGCTTGGATGAACTCTACAAAAACTTTAATTACAGATAGTAGTATAAGTTGAAGGTACATCCGGATGAAAATTAATTATTGTTTCCCTCTTTTATTCAGTGGATTATGTGGGAAAAGTCACGCTGCAACTTGTTGGAGTTCTAAGCAAAAACAAAAAAGGGAACGTGTACAACTTGATTCCGAGAGTTGGACAAGTTGGATTACGTTGAACTTGAAGTTTACGCTGCGTGCTGTGGCAGTGGGGTATCACTGCCGGTTATTTAAAACCGCAACCGAAAGGCTTTTGTTACCCGCTGATTCGGGCGAGTGAATTCGGCGCCGGTGAAATTTATTGGCATACCCAGGCGGCCCAAGAGACAAGAGACAAAGAAAATGTGCACTACGCCGAAAAATAAAGAAGGGAATGTTTAATGTTACTGTCAAATAATAAATCTTAGGGATTTCGATATATCGCTTTATATCTCGCCGAACTCGATTTCTACGTTTCTACAAATAATAACAAAAGATTTAATACACGGATAAATAGATATCTCTATGAAAAAAATATATTAAATTATAGTATATTAAAGTATGAGTGGATTATGAGGGCTTTCAAACACGCACGAT